>JAGVSP010004342.1:0-82951 GCA_022494985.1 Micrasema minimum
AGTTTTTCAATGAATCACAGATAGTTGATTCGCGAAAAATATACTTGAGGAATAAACTTATTTATTTCAATTTGTGAAATGTATAGATAATAATTAATGTAATTTTTGTTATATTAGCAAATAATTTTAATCGAAGTTGAAACTGTATTGCAGTGAATAAAGAAATGTAGGTACAGGTGAGAGCACACAACAAGAATCTCCAAAATACATACGGATCCGAAATTTCAGCACAATGATTTGCTAAAATCTGCCTTGCGCAATCATAAACTCGTTTGGTAATCTTGCCGTATACAATATGAGAGATAAACACAATAAACCGAATCAATTAATGAATTATAAATAAGAAGATATCTGCTCCTTGTCTCAGAAAACAATACCGGTCTGAAGTATGTAGTAATCTGGGTAAAATGAGCTCGATATATCGGGTATCGAGGTATCTACGCCAACGCTAAGAAATATCGTGTTTTCCCCTATACTTAATAGTCAATTAGTTAATTAATAACATTTGGAATTAAAATAATTGTGATGTGACCCTTAATTTTACACTCCTTGAGACCCAATGTCATAAATGAAGTGCCTACGTGATTTTTTCATTAACCGTGCGACATTTTGTTATGTTATTTTGTGAAAAAATATGCAAAAAAATACAATTTTGCTGGCGATTGCGATGTCCTAGCAGCATTAGGCGCGGATAAGGGAGAAGGAAAGTTTTTTAAACACCAATATGTAGAATTTAGAAAAAAAAACATTTAGCCAGAAAAAATGCCCATTTTCGCAAATTGAGAGAAATGAAAGACGCACCCATACTTCACTATCATGGTACAAAAATCAATTGTAAAAACAGTAAGTCAAACGGTAGATTTAATTTCAAAACAAGCTTAAATGCAGTAGTTTAAGATAAGCACTGAAGCGTAAGACTGATCATCTTGCCTTCCTATAACAAAAATGATCAAGATTCACCGCAATTTCTGTACCAATACAGTGCCCTATGCACCATTGAACCAGATAAAGAAAAGTAGTAGTAATTTTGGTAGGGTTTGATTTTAATTTGAATAGAAAAACAAATTTTATGTTATGCGCTCAATGCGCGAGTAATTATTACTCAACGGTAACAAGACGATTTTCCTTTATTTATAGCTGTAGACATATCCGTGCATATTACATATTCTATGCATTTTTACGTCACTGTCGTTCGGCCAGACACCCATCCCGGGCCGGACCTTCAACCATTCAGAGGTTAAACATTCAGGTCCGTATTTACTTTTTAAAGAAAATTACGCGGGTCTGAAGGTGTAAACGGCAACTTGGAACGTAAACACGCGTTTTATAGCTTGTAGGAACCCGTCAATTAAAACTTGGTACCTAATTTCGTCTGGCGACACTTGGAATTAATTTACCATCTCTGCTCAACCTCAGTATCGTATTTATAAAATACTGCTAAATTTGATTTAAAAACCATTTACAATTTACAGAAAGGTACTGGTGGTATTTGAATTAGCCGACTAATTCATGAGAATGTGTAAAATTTCTAACGATATTGAGCGTTTTACACGTTGATATGCATGTGTGGGTAACTTGATTTCATCCACTCCTGTAGTGATTGATCTGAATCTGCATAAGTTCAACGTGATTTTGAATTTCCCACTTCAAGTAGCCGTTTTAATGATTATTTACTTACATAAGATGGAAGACTGATGAAAAGCTTTATCCTCCTCAACGATAAGATTCCACCTTGCTCCATCTTGATTCTTTTGTTCCTAGCAATTCCTTTCATTTTATCCAGGTAGCCAACACGTTGTCTATGTAAAGCTATTTCGGCCTACCCAGAGGTCTAACTCGATATGCGTAGGTACTCGTGTTTTAGTGTCTCTGGCTTCTCCAGCACGACGAACACGTCCCACCCACGCTAGGCGACTGGTTCGTGGTAAGTGTGTTAGTGATAAGGGTGTTTTATTGATTGAACTCATTTTTTATGTATTCCAAGTTCTAAAGTTGTAATCACGTAAAATTGACTTTTTTACATCAAAAATTGAAGACATGCTACCTATTAGGTTTTTAGATTATCCAATATGTTTTTAAACCGTACACTACCTACTAATTTTTATCCGCAAATAATGGTGCATAGGGCACTGAATTAGTACACCAATTGCGGTATATCGTGATCATCAGTTACATGAAGGCAATAGGATCCGTTTATCGCTAGTCTAACCATAACTCATAATAAAATGTAAGGAAATTTTTAGTAATAAAAACTTCTCATCAAATACGCTAATTTTTATTTTTTAATTTTTTAAAAAATATACTTTATTTAGGAAATAAACATATCATACATTTTAAAACATTTAACAGTATAGAGAAATAAATAACATAATATTTATATTATATAATAATAGGTAAGCTTAGAATATGTATGTTTATTTTTATTATTTTTTAAAATTATTTTTTTAAATGGTCTTAAGTTATGTTTCGCTGTTCCTTCCCAAAAAAACTAATTTTTGTGCTTGGGAAGGGACTTACACGTTGAAACAGTAATTTATTCAATTTTCTTTTCTTTTAAATATTTGTTTACGGGTATTTCATTTCTAGTAGATTTTTCAATATGGTTTTTATTTTTAAACTTTTTTTATGTTTGGTAATTTGTTTTTATTTTTTAATAGATCGCGATCGAAATCTGCTCTGTGAAAATTAGAATTCCTTGGAAGTGTGACCTCGGGTTCGAAGGGGTTAAACATGTTGATTCGAGTTGTCTAATGTCGCGTGTTTCGCTAATGGTTTAGTAATGCACAGTCGAGTCGTGTCGTACTAACCAATCTCTGCACGTCAGTAATTATCAGTAGGTACTAAAAGACGAATTTTGTTAATGAAGATTATTAACGAAAAGATTTATTTAATTTTTTTTTAAAGTGACGAAAATTACTAAAAATAACTCTTAAATATAGAATGTATCAAATCTTATATCCATTCTTAATAATAATAGCCTATTATACGCATCCTCTAAGTGAACCGGATTGTGATCTCTAGGTTCGAATCCTACTCCAGCACAACTTGTTTCCTGTTTTCTGGCACAGCTATTTCCGACTATTTGAAACACAGCACCGAAATGGAAATTTTTGAGTAGGTATATCATAAGAACTCAATTGTTTTTTTTTTTAAAAATAAATAAATTAAAAACGACTTTAAAAAAATGAGTATCTTTCTCTTCAAAATAACGTAAACGTGAGTGCACGTAGTCTGGGAGTCAGTATTTGCAAAACATGCCACATCAATCATAAAACATAACAGATATTTAGAATCATAATATATTCTGTTTATCTACATTTTCTTCAATGATGCGGGTATGTGGGTTTGAAAATTTTAAGTTTTTTAACAAAATCTTTATACGAATAATAATATTTTACAAATAAAATAAATAATTTAAATAATTTCCACTACCCGCATCTCTTAATGCACCATGTGAATGTATCTTGACCATTTATTGCGTGAAGGTCATATTTATATGATTATTAAAATAAATTTATGAAAAATGTTGCACAGATGTTTTCTACTAATTTTTGTGCACAAATACGATATTGAAGCTTAGGTATGTGATCAAGAGAACCTGCGATTGTTATATTGATTAAGTGCTTTATGCATGATTTAAAACTGCATTCGTTTGGTTTCATTAAAAGACGGGTTGTGGACTAGTGGTAGAGTCTCCGAATTGGAATATCTAGGTTCAAATCCCAGTGCAACACAACTTGTTTCCCTCTTTCTGGCTCAGTTATTTCCGACTACATGAAAGCAGCCCCGAAATTGAAATATTGGAATATTTAAAAAACGTTAATATAACGCTAATGACAGTAAATTGAACAAAATTTTTCATGAAAATTGATTTGTGCGAATGTATAACCATATTAACAAAAAATGCGTGACCTTTAGCAATACCTACACCAAAATTACTATAGTTATTTATTACATAAATTTTCTAAAAAAATTCAGCAATTTGAAGACTTGTTTTTAGGGCGTAATGTCTTCATCAAGTAAATAGTAAAACCACAGTGAAAACTATTCTAAAACAAAAATATAAGACATTTTTCAATATTATTCAATATATTTATATTCAATATATTATACGTGACTTCATTATTATATTATACACCTATATTATCATTATCAGTTATTTCTTCTATAATCATTCTTTCATCTTTAAGTCATGGAGAAAAACCGAAGCCATTGCAATAGCGTATTTTCTAAAAAGATAATTCGCTAAAATGACGCGTAAGAAGTAAATAAACAAAAGAAATGACAACTGTCAAAGTCAGACCAATACAAGCATCAGTGACTGTGGCGCCATTTTCTCTTAAGCGCCATTTTCTCTTAAAAATCAGCGTGACGCGGTTTCTCGACCAACATCCCACCCCAAAGTGTCTAACGGGCGCAAAGAAGTATAACTTCAAAAATTGATGTTAGAGAATTGTATGTTTGACGTAGCATTACAATGTTATCATGTAAATAGAAAAATGTTTAGATTCTTTTAGCATTACTTGAGAATGCCAAACCCAAAAGGTGCCAAATCGAAATTTGCATTTGAATTTTGCCAAGTGTAAGAAACATTATTTTTAGTTTTGGCGAGATATCTTAATGTAATCATTGTGGATACAAAGTAAAACTTACTTACAGATTAAGGATTACTTTTCGTCTATGTTGAGCGCTTCTACGTAAATCGACACTAAAACACTTAACCAACAGAATTTCGAAAAATGTTTTTAGGTTACCGGGGTTTACAAAGTTAATGTAGCGTAGGACTGATAATCTTGCTTTTATGTAACAAATTACCAATATTCACCGCACTTGTCGTACTAATGCTGTGCCTTATGTACCATCAGATGCGGATAAGGATAAGAAGTATTAGTAGTAGATGTAAATAACGTAGAAATAAAATATTATAACCCTCGTGTCCATGTTTTTCTCGACATATTTATTTTGTACATTCATATTTTTCCTGAAAATAAAAAAGAAAAATAAGTATCGTATAAGGAGATCCGATGTGTTTCGAGTATTACTGATTACGTACAAAAGAAGCCGTAAAACCAGACAATATTCTCCCAGGCAGAAAATTATACTAACTTAAGGAAAGAAAATGTGGGAGGTTCCTTACAAACTTCGGTCAGTTTTTGTATTGAATAAAACATCTATTCCATACAACATATCTATATTAAAAAGAAACACGCGTTTATTGGCTATTGGACTGATAGCTTTTTATTTATACGCTATAACTTGTTTCCTGAATTCTTTCGCAGCTTACATTCGACTATTTGAAAAGCAGCAGAAGTTTAAATATAACGACGCAAATGTTTTTTTTAGAAAGTTTTAACTAGGTTGCGTAAATAACTCGGTAATATTTATTAAAAGGTTAAAATCCTAATGCTATTTCGTTCGTAAATTACTTTAGTTTTTCAGAATAATTTTTACGAAATTAAAGTAGAATTCAGAGCTACAAAGCTTTTAGTATATTGATATTAGTTTAATCTCTCCTCCATTGCACTTACTGGACTGTGCAATTTCTATGATTTTCGCATCAATTTCAAAGTTATAGCAAAGTTATTTGAAGTGCGCGCTCTATTCAGTAAAAGTTTTACTACCACGATATTAACTTGTTAAAATCATTACTAAACGTTTATAAAGCGAGACGCTTTGCGTCAACTTGTCGTCATTGGCACCGTATATTGGGAGCTATAAATGTAATGATATACATAAATGTAACAATATAACGATTAGAAATTTTATATTGCTCACTTAATTTCACAAATGCGCATAATATTTTTATAGTTTTTTTAGATTATCATCTTTTATTAGAATTTTTAAACGTTACTGAACTTCCTAAAACAAATATTTTGCCACTTTATAATCCTTAAATACTAATTGCTAACAAATCTTACCACTAAGCAATCAAAACAATCGACAAGAACAAAAGAGAAGAGCCGCTATCGCTAGTTAGTGGCAAATTCAGAAAAAAAAATTTTAAAAGGTTTGCTTTAGAGATCTTTTAGAGATATTTATACTGTCAAATAAATTAAGAAAAATGTTCATAACGAAACTCAATATTCTTAACTACGAAATTCAATAATTTATGAAAATTTTTATACAAAAGTATTTCAATTTTCACAAGAGGGAAATCAGTTTGGTAAAACGTTAAACTTGTAGAATGTATTCAGGAACAAAGAAAAATAATGGTAATAGAATGTGATACATACTATTATAAACGTTTTTAGTTTTATGGTACTCGTATGATCCCAAGGACACTGAAATTAATTGAATGTAATTGCCAAGTACCCCCTCAATGAAAATGAAAAAAGTTAACGACATCTGTGTTTTTAACAAAGCAAACCTTGAAAATTAGATTTTAATATGACCCAGCTTTACATATTTTTCAATCTAACGTTCAAGATGACACGCGACATATTCGCACGTACACATTCGTAATAATTACAATTAATTATCACCACATGTTCGGTCGCACATTGCATTCATTAAAAGGTCCATAACGCAACAACATGTGACGAACGCAAGCAAAAATCAATGAACAACTGTAGCTCAATCACAGATAACTTTCGACGTAGTTAAAAACGTGCTAACCACGTGCTAACGCTAACGAATTTGACCGATCACAATGACATTCGATTCAAATACCCACGTTCGCCGAGAAAGCATTGCCGATCTGATCCGAGCGGAGCCGATGCATGCGATATCGCGGCCGTACGTCAAACGTCAAAATCAAGTCAACGCGCTTGTCGGATTTTTTATTATGTCGACTGCTTTTCTCAATATTTGGCTTGCCGAAAAAAACCGGCTAAATGCATTTTACGGCACTCGAGAAAGATTGAATGAAGATATGTGCGAATAAGATATATCTCGGGAAATGGCTCGCGACTAGATGCGCTCGTTTTAATAATCCCCGATCGATAACTTTTAACGCGTGTTCCAATTGTGATCGCGAAAACGTTAAACATCCATGGTAAAGAAATCGTTATCACGTCGCTTATTACCGAGTCGGGAGTGATCTGTGATCGAGCAACTGGTCATGAAATATTTTCATTTAATCTTATAATTCTCTTATTATTTACAAAGATACGGGTTATATTTTTCTGGGCTATTATGCCGTGTTTATATAGGCTTCGTGACCGTCGCCGACGCGCGACGTTTCGGAGCACATTTCAGTGAGGAGTTTGTACCGTGTCGCAGTCGGATATTCTAATCACTGGGTATAATAAAGATAGTTTTACATCGGCCCAGATGATGGCCACTACAATGCGCTCCGAAACGTCGGCAACTCATAACAGAAAACCGGAAAAAATATCCTAAAAAAATCTTGCAAAAATATTTTTGACTAAATTCTTAGTGAATATTTGTTAAATTTCAGTAAACTGGCAGTAAAATTGAATAAAGACTGAAAAATGTCCATGGAATTTGTGTGTTACTTTATTCCACAAGTCTAGTAAGTCGTATGAATAAGTTAGTTAGGCAATTTCCCTATCAAGATCCCGCCTCACAATTTTCCGAGAAATGGAATTGATTTTAAAGCACTTTTCTGTGTGGAAATTGATATCGCCATCACCTTAGGAATTTAAAATAACCTCGTCCAAATTCAGCATTAAAGCATCGATAATTTTAATTCAAATTTGTAATGTAAGTGAAAAATTGAAAGTGATTTTTTCAAGCCCGAAAACATAATACTCCTCTATAATAAATAATAGATACTATCATCATACAGGTGAAGTTGTATAATTTGATACATTCCTCTCTGAGGGACCCCTACATTTTAAAATTAAAATGTTCCTTCGAACAAGAATTTCAGAGAAGTGACATTCCATACTTGAAAACGACACCAGAACGGTGGATTAGAATCGAGGAAAGTAACGAAGATATTTGAATATTCCTTGAATGAATCTTCCATTCCGAAGAGATTATTCCATAATATCTTCGGAATGGAAGATTTATGGAATAATACTGATGACGCGTATCGCGAATGTTCCCGGCAGTAGGGACAGATTTTGGACCTACCGTGTTTGTTTTGCTCTCGGCTCTCTACAATTATTAATATATATACAGGGTTATTTTTTAGTCAGTTAACAAAAAAAAACCCTGAATTCAGTACCGTTAATAGAACCCATTTCAATAAAAAAACATGTCCTTTCTCAAATAAAAAAAAAGAAAAGTGCACCCAAATAATTCCTCAGAAATAGTAAAGACTTGGTCACCGTCCGCCCGGTACTGCGCGAGCGGCGAGCGCAACCCCCCCGCGCGCACTTCCCCGTCGCACTTACCCTTACATGCCGCGCATGAACAACAGCTGTGAATAGGATGTACGTAATTTGTAAAAATTAAAGGAATAAAAATAATAAATCGTAAAAATAAAAAGTACATGTTTTTTTATTGAAATGGGTTCTATTAACGATACTGAATTCAGGGTTTTTTTTTGTTAACTGACTAAAAAATAAACCTGTATAGGGTACTAACCTAGAATTAATCAATCATTTTACCACAGTAACATACGCTGACGGTCACGTCAACGTAAATCTTGTCTCAAATAAACAAACTGGAAATCATCTTGACGTCTTTGTTCTTCCACCAATAAATCCCGTAACACAGGACTCGCAAGTTTTATCATCTTTTTGTATTCAAACGCAACATTCTAAAATACAATTTTGTTGTTGATTGGAATAAAAACAGGAAAGTCCCTTAGTTCTATTAAAAGTTGTAATAAAAGTAGTAAAGCGTACGTAGTAATTTTACGCGATAAATTTAGTTAGAGGTTAAATAGCTTAATGCCGGTAATTTGATATACTCGGTAATTGTATTCAGAGCTCCAGCGTACCTTTAACTTCTCCTTAACGCTTTATTTAATGCTGAAATTCATACTCCTATACCGAGATATATAATTTTATTAAATTTGAGTGGTCTAACTCTGTTTTTATTTAATAGAACATAGGAAATTAGTAAAAATAATATGTTATTTTGGGGTCGCATAAATTCAGAGGGGCATTTTATTCAATTTAATTTAGAAACAAATTTGTAACAAATAATTAAGATTCACCATACTTGGTGTATCAGTGCAGTCCCTTATGTACTCTTGAGTGTATATAAGGGAGAGTTGTATTAGTAAATAAGAAAAAAATAATCAGGTGAAATAATAATTCATACAATTCGTGTTTTATATTTCTGAGTAAATGTTATTGTGTAATTTTTATATCAGGGAATTTATAATTTTTTGTAATGTGTCATATGTATATTTTTTTAAACTTTTTTTTCCATTCTAAACTGATGTTTGTTGTTATCTTGTAATAATATTTATTATTTTCTTTGAAAGAAATTGTTTTCTACTTTAAAAAATTACCAGTCTGAGAATGCTCGTTATAGGGTGAAAGTACACACTGACCGGCCTAAATAAGTGAAATAGTTACCAAGTATTTTCATTACTCGTATAAATATTAATGTTTTTTCAAACACGCATGCGTCAATATTTTTTAGGTTAGTTTTGAAATCGTGAAGGAAAATTTACAAAAAAATATAAGCATACGAAAACTCACTCCAATATCCCGCAAGGCGTTTAAATTATGCTGTAAATTCTAATGTTCTTAGTATTATTTACGCTCTTATATGCTGCAGAACAAAACAAGTTCGGATAAAAGTTATACCAGTGGAAGATATTCATTATAAAGTTTGTCTCTAACGGTCCGCGTAAGTTTTTAATATCGTAATACTAAAGTTATTCCGGGAACTTGTGTTTTTAAACTAAGTTTCTACCTAGTCAAGTAATAAAAGATCCTAAAATGGATGTTCGGGATAAGGTTTCTTAATTTGAGAGCATTTCGTCAGGAACTTTCTGTTCTGTTCAAGTAAAATTTATTTAAAAAGTAAACGTTCAACATATATTTTTAATAAAAAAGAAACATTTGAATTCTCATGATACCATACACAAATATTTTCAATTTGGGCCTGCTTTCAAATAGTCATGCTTAGACAAGACATGCTTTCAATTATTTTACTTAACACTTAAAATTGATAAGTGGATCAATTAGTGTAAAAAAAACTTTTACCTAAAATAAATTATTCAACTAATTAGAAAGCTTAAAGCTGAGACCTGGTGGTCGATGTACGCATAAGCCTTTTTCTGGTTTTGATTACTACCAGCCGTAAAATAAATTAAATCCTTTTTTGAAATTAATAATCTGGGTTAAGTAAATTTTCATTTTACTTTTCTTTTTATTCAAACCTGAAACATGTCTTAAAATAAATTGAAAACCTTACATTTCCTCAAAATATAGTGGTACAACCGTACTTAAGGTAAGTAATGTTTTTTAGTAACTACAGAGTTTCAAATTAAGATCTATGGTAAAAAGTAACTTTGGGAACGGTATATGACAGCGTGTTATACTATCGGAAAACTCCATTTTTAATCAAATTGTGTGCAGAAAATGTTTTATTTTATGTTACTATTGGATTATTTTATACTTTGGATGGCTAAATAAATTACATGTTTTAGCACCGCCGCGGAGGCTTTAAAAATAATGATTGCTACCACCAAAAGGTATATTTTTATTGTAGGTAGGTATAATGCAAATTAATTATACTGTTTATAAACCATGCTTGCCTATTTTACAAAGAATCAGGTTCGCGGCGTCCTGGTCGCCCACTGTTGACAATTCGTCGTCAGTTTGCGTCAGAGCTGCGGGACGTGGACTTGACTTGGGAGGATACACGGGAGCTGGCTCGCTTATTTTGTAGGCAGTTTATGGAATCCATATGCTCCACATAGGCAGCGGATATGGTATGATGATGATAGCTCGGACAACTTACTGGACAAAACTTTACCCGAACGTTTTGTCTGTATAATCTTAACAATATTTCTTTATCCAAAGATAGACATCCCTTTATTGTGTAACAAAGGTTTATAAAATACCTTTTCTACTCTATAGAGCCAAGACCATCTCTGATCTATGTCGGTTTTCAGAAAACCGTGGCTATCTCGGCTCTAAAAGCATTTACACTGAACAAGTAAGAAAAACTTTTTGGCGGGAAACCCCTTGATGGGGAGCTGGGAGATCCATCATTTAGTTTCTCATTCTGAATAATAGATTCGCCATCTCTCGCTCCAGGTTAAGCGGAACAATCTTCAGGATAAATAAACATACGGACTTGAGAATACATTATTCAATAACACTTCTGAGGATATAGTGTCTATTCACAGTCTATAATATAGACTGCGAAATAAAGGATTTATCCAAACTTCCCCGGTCTGTTGCTCTTGTCTACTAAGGCAATAGTGGTACCTATCTTCAAGGTGTCAGAATTAATATTTGATTCAGTAAAGTTTCATGGGAAATGTTTCAATAGCAGTCCATAAGCGTTTTAACCATTAAATTAAATTCAATTACGCAGAATATTCCATTGAAGTAAGAAAATCATCTGATTGAGAGACGAACAATTCGATAAATAATATTAATTTTAGATATTATTGATATCCCAACAGAGACAGAGAAACTCTGGAAACGAATATGGGATACCTAGGCGTTTTACAGGGCTTATGACCTGTCATTGGCTGGGTTAAGTGGCCACTTGACGTACTATAACATTCCCCCATCCGCCCATCATTTGATAACCATATATGACAAATTTTGGAACTACTATATATTGAACTCGTCTTCGTCGTTCCGGTTTACAGATTTTTTCTATGCTGGTGTCATCTGTTGAGAAGGTTGTAAGTCAAGTGGCCACTTAACCCAGCTAATGACAGGTCATAAGCCCTGTTAAACGCCTAGATAACCCACATTCGTTTCCAGAGTTTCTCTGTCTCTGTTGGGATATCAATAATATCTGATATCAGCCCAGCATGGGTATAATCCAGTAATTTGTCTGCAAGTATTTGTATTGATTTAAAAAATGTTGTTAAAAATATTAATTTTAATAATTGTAAATGGGTAGAGGCCCAGTGGTAGCGTCGGGAGTCTTTTGAGTCTAGAAATCCCCACTCCTCCCCGACAAGATTTCTATTTTTAGTATCAGGCTACATTGAAAATATTTTTTACTCACATTTGCGACAAATGTTTGCGCGAAGTGAAGATGTTAATTATGTAGCCATCGTACTTCTAGCACAAACCACAGTTCCTTAGATATTTTTAGTTTTGATCGTAATATTATGTTTGTTGTTTATAATAACCGGTAACTATCTAAATTAGCATAAACGGAAATCGTACGGTTAACAATGAAACAGAATGAATTAAATTAACCTTGAGTCATTTCGCAGTGGAGATCCTGTCTTTTTATGTGTTGTTTTTATTTGTTATTTTAAAGACACTGTATACCTGGCTGTTTTATGTAATCATTCAAAACTCTTAAATATACCGACTGTTGTATTTTGTGTTTTTACTGAGTTTTAAATTTTTTCACCGCATTTATCTAAAAATGCTTTATTTCTGGGCGGCAGGGAGTTTATTCAGATTTATAAAAACTTGTTTTTTGATTGCTGATTTCGGACCATGGTAACTTATTGCCATTGATGCAACAAAAATGAATTACTGAAATCCAAGCATAGTACCTGTTATATCATTTTGAATGTGTAGACAAATTACTGGATTACACCCATGCTGGGCTAATATAAAATATTATTGATATCCCAACAGAGACAGAGAAACTCTGGAAACGAATGTGGATTATCTAGGCGTTTACAGGGCTTATGACCTGTCATTGGCTGGGTTAAGTGGTCACTTGATGTTTTACAACATTCCCCATTCGCCCATCATCTGATAACCATATAATGACAAATTTCGAAAACTTTTTAAATATATTGAACTCGTATTCGCCATTCCGCATTTCTAGAGATTTTCTCACTGGTGACATTATGTTGAGAAAATTGCTAAGCATTTTTGGCATTTTTGCTAAGCATTACTGGTGTGAGTAAGATCCATCTGGATTTAATTACTTAGGTATCTACTAGAAGACAGCTGAAGATGTCTCTTTAATTTATTTGGCTTATATATTTTAACCAGTAAATTTTTAACAACATTTTGTAGCATGCAGTATATACAATGTTTGAACGTATAATATGTTTGTACAAAACATATTTTCAATTTCACAGGATGTGATAATATTCTTCTTCTTCTTTCGCCACGTTCGCTCCTATGTGGAGCATGTGGACATCACTAGATACCACCAGGAGACCCTGTCACCAGCCAGCTCTCTCGCCTCCTCCCACGTCACGCCCGCATCCATCATCTCCGCCGAATACATCCGTAGGATGGCGTGGGATGGTCGTCATAATGTAGAATAATTAAATATTTTTTTACTCTTAATATCTGCCTACGTTTCATTCAAATCCAAAGTCTTATAGTTTTTGTCCGAACAAAGTAGAAATTTTTCAATGTTTTTGTTTAAAAAATGATTAGCAAACGTTTCGCCATGAAGTAACAATGTTCCAGATATTTTCTTATGTTCTCCTGGGAAAAATATGATTACTTTATACCACGCTGAGTCAGCCAATTAAGAAAATCCCTGCCCTGCAAGAGTAAAGCCACTTCCGTAACGATGACTTAGTAGGAATAACCAGAACAGCCTGCACATAAAGGAGCTAAATCTAAGGTCATTAGTTTTAATTAATATTTGATATTTTAGCATTACCACTCTCCCCTATTGAGCTTGTGTTTCTACCATAAATAACGGTATTTCATTCCCTTAAGAGCATAATCCACAACGTAACTCGCGGCCGCTTCCCATACAAACGTATTCCTCGATTTTCTCCCTGGAATTTAACATTAAACCAATGATTTTTTCACACATTTTAAATATCGACCAGATGCGTGTTTTTCCATTTCAGTTACCTGAATTTTTTTAATAATGTGATTATTGAATAATTAATAATACTGGATAAATCTACTGTAGTAATAATATTAAATTTAAAATTATAATTATAAGTTGTTAAAAAAAAATATATTTTTTTACCATTGCTATACAGAAGAAATTCAGAAAATTCAACTTGATTGTATCAATTTTCATTAAAATTCTGAAGTAAAAGTAACATAATGTTACGAATTCTTTGACATTTTATCGTACCAACGAGTAGAGACTCAAAATCTTATTTCCTTTTTAAATATCAATTCTAAGAATGCGTGTTTTTGATTATTTAGTTCGCCTCAAGCTAGGCTAAACAATACAAAACAATATTTGGAAAAAAAAAGTAATTTTCAAGATCCTTTAATAATTGTATTTACGAGACGGTAACCCCAATAACCTGTCCTTTTATTTTGTTTTTACAAACTCTAAATTGGTTTCAAGAAATTGGATTGAATTCTGAATAAAAATTACTTAAAGGAATTAAAATATGGATATACCTACTTTGTTACACTACACTTATCATTACGGGTATTATTATGGGCATCATAACCTACTCCCAATTTAATTCTACCTTTTAATGGTACCATACAAATTTATTTAATTTGTCGAACTTCCAATTAGAAAAACAAAAACAGACAAGTATTTAACTTATGTTGTAAAGTAGGTATTTATGAATATATTAGTATACTGCTTCTATAAAAATGTTGTCCCTTTTCCAAAAAGGTTACACATAAATAAAAACACTCTTGTTTTCATTGTTCAAAATAATATCATTGATTTTTAAAAAGGAGCTTTTTTCAAAAAAGCATTGCATTACGAAAATTAAGGGTTAATCATTTTTATTACTTATACAATGTTAATAATTTAATCATATTTAATGATGTTTCACGATGAAACAAAAGAAAATTAACGGTAGGTACGTACGTTTGATAGTTTATCAGGATTTACCGATTACAAATCGTTTTTCAATCACCCATCATTAATTAACGGCATTTAGTCCTTGTAATTAACCAGTCGAATTTATTAGTGCCATTACCATTGAGGACATTTTCCTTTAATACCCCTAAGAAATAATCATCCGTGAGTCGCTTCAGTAATGTAAGGAGTTCTATATCACCCAGCAATCTTCTTATGTTCCTGAATTTCGTCTTAAGTAGAAAGTCTTACAAGAGATTGCGAATTGCTTTTTGCGACGCAAAAACACGATGGTTTTTGTTCCCTGGTCTTAGATTACCCAGTAGAGAATTGTATTATTCGTCCATCTTCTATGAGAATTAAAGCAGAGCTTTTTTACAGTACCACGGAATTACGTTAAAATAGTGTAAAGAAGTGTCTTTTGATCATTAAAACTGACGTTAAATAAATCATTTCTATAGTAAATGTTTAATGACACCCTTGTTAAGTAGTGCTATCACTGTCAAGCTTTAAGATAAGATTTGTGTATGCTGTCAGTGAAATACTTTCGTACATACTCTAATTCCGTTATAGTCAAGTAAACATAAGGTTTTAGATTACATTAAAGACACGTTAAATATTTCATATGTGATACCTTGGACTGGCGCTGAAGCGTAAGCCTGATCATCTTGCATTCATGTAACAAATTATCGAGATTCACTGCCTTGGTGTACCAATACAGTGCCCTATGCATAAGGGAAACTAGAATCATATTCAAATAAATATTTCATCTTGATCCCCTGCGGGAATCAAACCCGCGACAATATAACGTAATAGACAGTAAACCATAATAAAAATTAAACCAAATTAAGTGTTGTGTATGTTAAATTTTAAAACGTTCCTATGCAATTGTTTTTTAATAAATACGAAATTTCTACAATGTAACGATTTATTTCCGAGTCTAGTATTCAAATTTATTTTGCTGAGCCATCGACATCTCCAATTTACCATCCAACCTAGGAATCTCCAACCAATCTAACTAAAACAGTTTTTGCGCATATTCTCGTGAGATGGGATCCTTGAAGTTTCATTTGTATCATTCGGTTCGTTTATCTGGAAGTTCTCTTCCCGCCTATTTCCAGCCCAAATAGAAAACAACATACACATTACTTGGTTCACTTCACTGTATCTGAGGAAAGTCCCAGAACCATTGTTCGAAAGAAAGCTGTCAGAGGAAAGAAACATCTTAATTTATAGCATCGTTTTTCGCTCGAGACTTGAGACTGATGCTTTGTTTGAAGAATTGTCAATCGTTTGGCGTACCAGACTCTAGAATCACATTATTTATCATTGAAATAAAAATTACTTTAAATAAAATACTATGTGATGTACGTGTTTTAATTGTATCAATAATTATTGTCAAAAATTTACATAGATAGTGATTTTGGTGTCAGTAAAAGCGGTTTTTAAATACATCTCTTTTTTTCTAAATCCACACCTCATAACTCATGACTGAGGATTGAGGACGGTTATCAGTAATTACGCCTGACTTTAATATGATCGTCTTTGTATGGTCTCCCTCCACCTTAAACAATCCTGTTCTGCTTCGCAAGTATTCAAGTATTCAATATAATATGACTGTTGTAACAAATCCTCACCAAATGCACGATTAAAAATATTATCCCAATTTATTTCGACCACGTCGAAGGCCATCTTTTCATGATGTTGAGTTGTTTTATTCTCCGCAATGATATCACTTGAGTACAATTTTAAATAAATATGTAAAAACCAAATCTGATTGATTGGTGTTTCATCACAGACGATTCATTATAAACTTATAAAAGATAGGTATTAAAATGTTATTTAACAATGATTTATTACTGGAAAAAAATCTTCAAGACGTTTTTCCTCTCCTAGAATCACAGTATTATTTAAAAATATTTTTTAAACGCTTAAGATTGATGGAGCGACATCTAGAATGACAGATTGAAAATGTCCTAGAAGGCTTAATAGCTATCGCTCTTAGAAAACTAAACGTAAAGTCGGTAAGGAAGAATAATGATGCTGAAAATTTTAACCGAAAAGAGGAAAATTTAGTAAAATTTTTATACCTTCCTAATATTAGGAAATTCCTTTTGAATCGATTAAATATCTAAAAGTGGCGCTTTGGAAGCGAATATGTGAAAATAACTCAACACTCGGGATTTTAAATACGTAAATATCTTTCTCATACCAATAAACCAACTGTCAAATTACGCTTTAGATTAGAGAGCAATAATTTTTATTTAACAAAATTATATTCGAAATGTTTTAGATTCCTTACTAGCTCTTACAAATTCTAAAAACGTAAACCTCCCACCATCTCCTCTAATATGTATTTTCTAGGGATGTGACTTTAGCTAAGGACACGTGGACAGAACCCAGAAAAGGCCTATAATTAGAAATGTGCCTGCTTATATTCATGACTGGCTCCTATAGACCCATTATAGATATCCATTACGACGGACTGAAAACGCAATTTTCGGAAAATACAAGACGAATAAAAGCTTTTACCAAGTCGATTCTGTTAAAACCCTATTTATCTTTTTCGCGTAGATTTATTTGGAATGAAATCGGTTCTTTCTACGTCAAATACAGTCGTTTTTAAAGGGCTTAGACGTTTTTGTTACTTTTATTTGAAAAATTGTGTAATGTACATACATAGGCACTTAGTATGAATTTATGGCAATTTAAGTACATCCAAATCACTCATCCAATCGCATCGTTATACGCTCTGTGTTCTCGCGTTCACATTACGTTCTTTAAAACAGCCATATTCATAAATTTACCTTAACAACAAATAACCAACGGTAAAAAAAATCTTCTGAACTGTATTTTTATAATTAAAATTAAGAAGCTTTTGTGACAATTTTTTATTTCCCCATTTTATCTTTCTTGAAAAGTTGCAATTTTTAATTAACCTCCTGGCTGAAAACTAATGAAAACATAAAATACAAAATCGCAAATTGCAAAAGGTAGGTTTTCTCTTGGGAAAGTGGTGTCGATTCCAATTAAATGCCGATAAAATTATTACAAAGCACCCCAAGCTCTCTTGTTGAAATAATTATACAATCGAAACACATTTTACAAATATACCTGATATATTTGTCATCAGCAATTTGTTCAAATTGTATAATGAGTTTTTTTTTTGTTTCAGGTAAGCCATTCCACTTTTAAGGAAATTTAGTAAAGTAAGTTTTAATGATTTGTTCTTTGTTAATATAATTACCAAATTCGGAAAAAGTCTGTATTTTATTTCTCTTATTAGATAGGGCATAAAGCCCTTATCATATTAAGGTAAGGTTAATGAATGTTTTTATATAGAAAACACAATGTTTTAATGCCAGAGCGTAAAAAAACAAAAAAATAAGAATTTTTACAGCCGGCAGCCCTTTCTAAAAAGCTTAAGTCAATACAAAATATTATGTACCTTAATAATATCTACTCCGTGTGAAGAACGTTAGTGCATGTCTCATAAAGAATATTTAAAAAATGAAAATACGAAGATTCGGTTTAATTTTAATTTTCATCTTATGTTCGTCTCACAGTGTCTCTTCTGATAATTTACTGATCTAATTTAATATCCTTTTAATTAAAAATAAAAAAGTTATATTTGAGTTCTGTTACATAGTAAACACAAATATTTCTTTATTATTATTATCTCAACAGAGACAGAGAAACTCTGGAAACGCCTAGATAACCCACATTCGTTTCCAGAGTTTCTCTGTCTCTGTTGAGATATCAAAAATATCTGATATCAGCCCAGCATGGGTATAATCCAGTAATTTGTCTACAAGTATTTGTATTCATTCAAAATGTTGTTGTTACAAATATTTCTATTTCTGGGCTATTTTCAAATAGTCAGAAATAACTTTGCTAGAAAGCAGGAAACAAATTGTGGTGAAACGGGATTTGAACCAAAGTATATGTATAATACCTATCAAAATTAATTATATACGTTATGTCGCTCGGCACCTTTTTCATTTTTTTCATTTTTACTATTTATAATTAACAATAAATAGTTACAGTTCTTTCTCTTCTAAAAAGTCACGTAGAATTTTGTAAAGGTTAATGGTTTGTCTTATAAATATTTTAAAAATAAATAGACGTAAGAATGTTTTAGATCAGTTTCCTTTTTACCTTTATAATTTATTATCCATTTGTCCTGCGGTGTCACGCTGTCACGTGGTGCCACACCCCTACTACCATCCTCTCCCCGAGATCGGAGAAAACATTGAAAAAAAAAATAGATTGGTTCTAGTATGTCGACGGTTGAAAGTAAAAAGTTACCAATCGACATAATAATATAATGTCCCTTGGTGTCATTTTCCTTTGCACATAATATGTCGCTTGCTAATTCTTTCGCCCCGTTATTTTTAATATTTTTATTGAGAGCATAACCAACAGTTACAAATCATAAAAAACAAACAGAATAAACCAATTAAAGGTTTTCACATATAGAGTAAACATATGTAGGTAAAAAAAATAATATTCTCATCATAAAATTACCAGCTATATAAATTATACATAAAAGTGAGTTAAAACTTAAATAAAATCTTATGTAAATACATGTAAAACGGTTGCTTTACTTGTTAATAACAAAGTAATTAACAAGTAAATTTTGATTAAGAAATAAATTGTACATGAAGTGTTAAATAAATAAATATCTAGATACGCCTAGATATCCATATTCCCTTACAAATTTCTCGTCTCTGTTGAGATGTCAAATTGTAATTATTAGCCCGTAATGGGTGAAATCCAGTTTTTGTCCACAAGTATTTGGACACACTCAAAATGATGTTTATAAAAATTAGCTGGTAAAAGTTATAAGCAAAACAAATTGAAGAGTCATCTTCAGGCGTTTCCTAGTAGGTGATATAATTCGGTAAGAATCTCACTTGCAATCATAAAGGTTTCTGCTAAAATGCTTAGCAATTTTGTCAATGGATGACAGCGAGTGTTCTTATGTGAAGCGTCGCGCCATTTTATTGTATATTGGCAGATATGGATATCAAATACTAGGTGAAATGGGGAATGTTGTAATACATCAAGTGGCCACTTAACCCAGCCAATGACAGGTCATAAGCCCTGTAAACGCCTAGATATCCATATTCCCTTCCAAATTTCTCGTCTCTGTTGAGATGTCAAATTGTAAATAAATATCGGTTTTTGCATCAATTTCTGTTCTCTTTGGGCATGATTCGTACATAATATTTATTGTAATCGTCATAGAAGAGACGCTTTTCTGTGATGGTTAGGAAATGGCATATTTCCACAATTTTGACGAGTTTAAATAACGTCAACAGTTCTTTTTTAGTTTCCCCTCTGGAATCCACATCTCACCAGATAGCTTGTCTAGGCTGGCTTTTACTATCCGTAACGATCTTTTGCGGCACACGTTTGTCGCCGATTTGTCTATCAATATTCAAAGCCATCCAAATAAAGTGTTAAAGTAACAATACTTCACTCAAATGCAGTTGCGCCTTCACCTAAGACAGGTTATACAGGTTTTTTTTCATCGGCATAAAGCTTTTTCTCTCCGTCTTCTCTCCCTACTCCAAAACCTACTTTGGGGAATAATTCATATCTAATGTTGCCTATTCTCTCTTATTCCCCAAGAACTTTAAATTATATTACTACTTACACTGAAATACTCGGGTTTCAAGTGTCTGGAGGCTTTTGTTTCTGACATGTTCTGAACATTAACTTTTTTTCTCGCTCCGGAGTAAAATGAGCATTTTATTTTGCTTTTTCGTAAATAATATAATGCGGGATCAAGAGCGAAAGACATTTATTGAAATTGATCGAACGCGTCAAAGTACTTTATTTTTCAATAATTGAAACGGCGTTACAGCTTTGTACACATTCCGTACTGAAATCAATCACGTTTTCTGATTTTTTAATTTCAATTTTTTGCAATTTTTGGCATTGTGGCATGTACTTTAAATAAGTATGATGTTTATGTCAATAAGACGACCAATTAGGTTTTTTTAAACAACATTTTGAGTGTGTCCAAATACTCGCAGACAATGATGTAGAGATGTCAAATTGTAGGTTTTTTCTGTTTATTATCGAGCCACAAATCGGAGATGTTTCTGCAATTGATAAATTTATTGTAAACTTATTTCTGTCGTCAATACACGAAGCTAAATTCTCGGAAAAATAGAAAAAGTATAAAGACTATGTAAATCAAATAGGTACCAAAATAAACACGGAATGGATAAAATTCCTCCAGCCTTCAAGGTTAGCCGCAGTCTGCTCTAACTGCTAGTTGTAAAATTGTGTAATAGTAAATTATCGTGCACTGTTGGTAAAACTGACCTAAGTTCTACTTCCCATGATAAGAACCAGCAGATCGCAGTAATGCTAGGAGCATGTTTGACTTTGACCCTTGCCAGTTTGGTTATTAGAGCCAAAATAATAATAAAGGGGTTCGAAGTTTTAATCAAATTCCTAATCAATAAAAATGGGATTTGAAAAATTATCTGAAAACTGACTAATAAAAAAATGTCTAGAAATGATTTTAACTTAAGAATTAATATAAAACTTCGATTCTTTAACATATCGACATCGCTTCGGTCAGTTTGACTGCCAAGGTTCGCTGAAGCCCGAATGAGGTTTTGTCCCAGACACGAATACCGGTTTCGACTCCCTGGCCTCTAATTCTTCATAATTAAAAACCTTTTACGCTCGTTCGTCTTTTTACGTTTTTTCTTAGAAATGATTACTTTATCGCCATGAAAATCAAGGTCGCCTACAGACTAATTTTTAATGAAGATAGAGTAAGCACGTGTTTGACTATAAACATATAATAAATTAAGAATGCTTATAAAAGTACCTTATTATTCCAAAAATAGTTTTACATCAGACACAAGCACTTTCCATTTTATGGAAACTGGTTTCATACTGCATAAGTTAATCTATAAGTCTCTATTTAAGCGTCGGCGTCGTTATAAAAATAGTATTACAAAGCTTAGAAATTAATCATGTAGTTATTTACTTAATTAATAGTTTTTTTACATACTTATTTGCAAGCATAATATTGATGGAACGTATGTTTACATAAAGTTGCCCAGAAATCTTCCGTTTGGTTTTTACTTTAGTAAATGTTTTTATTTAGCAAACTGGTATTTAAGACACCGCCAACATTAAAAAAAAAAATCAATTAAATAACGTGGTATGCGTTGGTATGATTAAATTATAATAAACAATGAAAAATAGTACGAATATAAATATATCATATTTAATATTTATTTAATACCAGATGATTACATTTACTGAAATAAAACAGGACTTAATTTTAGGGTTTTACCCACATTACCGCTATTTAAAATAATGTAGTGAGATCCAACAGTTTTATTTTATAAGCAACATTAAAACAACTGAAGAATCTTGGCACTACGCCACTGGTAACAGATCTTGGTATATTTTATTGATATAAATTATATAACTTGTATTACATACAATTGTACGAATGTACACAAGTGTTGAAATACATAATACATTTCTATCGTAAAAATAAGTTTATTTTCATTCAAATGTCTATATAAATAAATACATTATGTGCCTGTACAATATTCAGTAAATAATTCAGTTTTTACTTTAAATTGCTGATTAGATGTTGTTTACTTGAATTATTCTGAATACATTTTGCGTTCATAGCAATTGGATAGGTTTATTTATGTACACTCAATTTGTTTGCGAAATGTTTTAAAATTCTAACATCTTTTAGAAGATATTTTCTTCGTAAATACATCGCCTACATATATAATATAATTTGATACAAAGGTATACGCGTTTCTGTAAAATCTTGTCATTATTTATATTTTTGCTCTCCCTTATCCGCACCCAATGGTGCATAGGGCACTGCATCGGTGCATTTATATTTTTAGGAAGCAATAAATAACCTCACCAATTTTTTTATAAACTTAAACCCCCAAAGCCGTATGAAACAATAAGGTAGAATTAAGGAAAAATTATATATGATAGTTACAGAAATAAAATATTGAATTTTGTTTCAACTTGCTTTTTGCTCTTAATGTGGTTTTCTATGCTATCACAATGATCTGCTATTTTAGCGATTCGATTATTTTCTATGAGTTTTATTATGGAAAATTGTTTCAAAGCCTAAACCGGTAGACACAACAAAATCGGTATGTGATACTTAATTTGCTGCTGATAAAAAATACAAAAGCCATTAAATTAAATTTTAATGCATGACGAAAATATTTTCAAATGCTCCTCCTGTAAAATCGCATTTTGTGGGTTACGATATTATACGTAGGAGGCGTCGATATATAGAACCCTGAGTTAGATATCTTATACTAGGGATAAGTATTTAATTATGTTGCGTATAAAAGCACTGTAAAATGATCGTAATAACACAAGTTTTTATTTGAGGGAGATCGTAGTCAATCTTGGGCCTCGTGTGTATTGTAGATAACGTAGGCGTGTTCGGCAATCTTCGGTCAACATACCAACGAACGGTATAGTGAAAACACATGAAACTATGAATTTTCTTCCTGTTGTGAAATTATATATAAACTCGTAGCAAATTCATGGTTTCAAGAGTTTATCATAAATTGTCGGCCGAAAATGAATATCACATAAATCATACCACGGATACTAAACAACAAAAAAATGTTTTGTTTTATATCCCAGAGATGAGGTAGAATTTTTTTTCAAATTTAGAAATATGGATATTCGAGCGTTAACAGGGCCTATGACCTGTCGTTGGCTGGGTTAAGTAGCCACTTTATGCACTACAACATTCCCAATTTTGCTTATTAGCGAATATCCACACCAGGTAACATTTTTGATTTTGTTATGTTACGAATCGAGAATCATCCACCAGCGAGTTGAAACATCCATCTATACATTGATATTGAAGTTAAGTATTTATTAGCAAATTACTTTATTTTAAAAATTCTACCTCATCTCTGTAGGGATATAAAACAAAATAATTAATTTGAAAGTCCTCTTATATGTCTTGCATTATGTAATTTAAAAAAAAAAAAAAAATAATAATAATAATAATTAAAAAAGCAATTTAATTTTAAATACTCCTCCGCCTAACCACGAGTTCTTCTCTTTTAGGTGTAGTAAGCTTAGTATAATATATATCATGTTGTATAATTCTCTTATTGTAAAATGTTATAAAATGTATTATGTGCTTATTTTTATAAATAAAGCTATTGAAAAAAAAAAAAAAATAATATACCTACTCCCGTCTTGGGATAAAATCCAGATTTGTGTATAAGTATTTGAACACGACCCAAAATGTTGAACAAAAAAATGATTTTGGTAATCACTAAACATGATTTTGATTTCACTACTGTTTCATTGAAACTGGATTTAAAAAAAGATATATTTCAGTATAGGAAAGAGATAGAAACTAGTTTTGTAGCCAGAAATGTGGCGGTGGGTGTATGTGTAGTCACGCTATCCATCTAAACGAGGCTTTATTATTATTTAAAAAGTACAGAGTTTAAGCTGTCAGACCAACTCACCTGTCTGTATAACGCTTACATACAATCATATTTATTAGGTGACTAACTTATTTACATACGAAAAACTCGATAATTTGTTTTGCTGTGCGTACAGAGCAGAAGTGGGCGAAATATGACCATGAATAATCCAAAATGGAAGAAACTAATAACTATTTAAATAATTGGGTTAATTAAATTATGCAAGTGACGGTATTTCCATGTGTAGGTATTATATCACGCAATAGATTTTTACCATGTAAGGTATTCCCCAGCGCGGTAAGAAAGTTACAAAATATTTAACAAATAAATACATAATATTGTGTATTTGTTAAATATGTAGGTACCTACATTGTCCTACATGCATTACGTTATTCTATGTAACTGTGATATCATCGACTCCCTAACCAATAACAATACATATCGCACATCAAAATAACATTAACACTTATATAAAACCGTTTTTTTTTCAGCCGAGCCGAGGCATTCGATTATTAAGTGCTCGAGTCTAATCAAGACCTAATCATTTTTTTAATAGATTTTTAGCAGCCAGGTAAATAATTTTTGCATATTCTTTTGAGGAACATGCACTTAATTTATTTTTTTGCATAACTATTCTTATCCTAAGGCAATTGTTTCAATTTTAGCCATTAATATAATATTCTACGACTAATATTGGACATATATTAAAACACTTAACCTAAATAACTAAAATTTTGTTTTTTTTTGATTCTTCTGGCCTGTTCATACATTTTTTAGTTTCTTATTTTAAAAAATTTCTGCTATCTTTTGAGGAACACTGCACTCTTTGTCTTAATGCTTATTAATTGTAAAAGCTCGAATTCGTGATTAGGGCAATATTTTGTGTTTTTACTGTTTTTTTTTTTTTTAGTTATTTTTCCGAAATTTTATAAAATACATTCTTACTGAAAACTGAAGTACAAATTAAAATTACTAAATTTGTTACTGGGGTAACCGTTTCATTGTTTATTTTAATTTTTTATAATTTTCTTATTTTTTTGAGAGTTAATAGTAACCGTACAATGGTTCCATGTTGCATGTTTGGATATTTCAGAACACAATTTATTTTTGTTTTCTTGTGTTAATAATGGCATGGTTGAATACGAGATTTATAAAAATTTATGATAGATCACTTTATATTTAAAAAGCGACGTGATAACGATTTCTTACCATGGGATGTTTAACGTTTTTCGCGATCACAATGGAACACGCGTTAAAAGTTATCGATCGGGATTATTTAAACGAGCGCATCAAGTCGCGAGCCATTTCCCGAGATATATCTTCTTCGCACATATCTTCTTTCAATCTTTCTCGAGTGCCGTATGCATTTAGCCGGCGTTCGGCAAGCCAAATATTGAGAAAGCAGTCGACATAATAAACAATCCGACACGCGCGTGACTTCTTCTTGATTTGACGTTTGACGTTTAGCCGCGATATTATTATTATTATCATCTATGGTGCTCGGCAACGCGAACGTGGTATGAACGTATGTTCATTGTGATCGGTCAAATGGTTACAAGGGCACGTTAGGTTAGCACGTTTTTAACTACGTCGATAGTTATCTGTGATTGAGCTCCTGGTCGGCTAAAATAATGGTTTCTCGGCGCTAACCAAATTTCAAAATTGACTATAAACATTGTAAAAAAATTGTAATTATTGAATAATATTTAATCATAAGTAAGCAGGTATCTTACGTTAATTTTAATAACAGAGACGGGCAAACAAGTATCTATATTTTTTTAAAGTCAGTGTTATGACACAAAATATTAAGTTTATATTAGATAAAATGTTCGCCTCTTACCGCCACAATGGTAGCGCGTTTGGCTACCGTGCATGAGGTCGCGAGCTCGATTCCCGTAGGGGGTCAAGATAAAATATATTTATTTACATGTGATTTTCATATTTCATGTGTGATACCTTGGACTGGTACTGAAGCGTACTGATCATCTTACCTTCATGTAATAAATGATCAATATACACTGCACTTGGTGTACCGATGCAGTGCCATATGCACCATTGGGAGCGGATAAAATATCGGGAAAGTATAGTAAGAATTATTTATCTAAATACTATTTTTTCCTACTTTTCCTACTCATTTTTTACTGTTTGTACAGAATACGCAAAACGTTTTTTTTTCAGTTGAAAACATTACATAACTAACTAACTAACTTACCATCAAGCCATTTCCCCGAAGGGGTAGGCAGAGAGGATAGAACGCCACACCACTCTGTCCTGGCATACTTCTCTTGTTTCCTCCACATTCATACATCTTCTCGTGCACGCACGTCGATTATTCCGACTTCTTACATGCCCACTTGTTTAACTTGATCATGCCATGTCTTTCTCGGCCTTCCTCGACTTCTTCATCCAGGCACAGTCGCATCATATATATTTTTAGCCGTTCTTTCATCATCCATTCGCTCTTCATGACCGAACCATCGTAAAAGACTTATCTTAATTTTGTCGATAATACAGTACATACTCAGTAAATTTTGAGCCTGTTTATCTTCTCAGCTTTTTGTTCATTTTTACCATGATTTTCGCCTAGTAAAAACGTTTCTGAATGTAAGAAATATTTTACTGAGAGTATCATTTCTTTATTCGTTAAATATGACGCTGAAGATACGTGCCCCACTTTTGGTTCAGGAGTCGGTCTCTCACCCTGGATCATATTTTCTCCTTCGTGGTGGATTAGTGAATTCCCTCCCGAATCTTGAGAGACTCTACTTCTGTCGTGAGGTGGCTCGGATTACATCGCTGGGACTGAGATATTTTTCAGAATGCTTCCAAAAGTCTCCATACTCCATAAAAGTCTCCATCTGCCACTCCATAAAAAATGTTACGAAGAAAAGAAACTTATTCTAGTATAAACTTTTTTCAAAATTTAGTTTAGTTTAACTGCCAATGATGTGTATTTTGATGGAAAGTTTACTTGATTAAAATGAATATAAATTTTAAATAAGGTAAGTACACGGTGTAACAAAACTGTACAAGCGGGAAACCAGTGAATCTACGTCATATTTGTAGTCGACTTTGTAGAATTTTTAAATTTTTATTTGACCCATAGTTCTGGAGAAATTTGATTTTTTTTTCCCCAAAATTGTTATCAAATATGATTTATTTAGTCAAATGTATATGATCTACGAAGAAAACAAAATAAAAAAAACTCATTTTAATAAGGGTTTGTGCAATTTTACTTAATCTGCCATACTTATGAAAGCTTTTATGGTAAGAATTTTTTTTTAAGCTCATATTAAAAAGTCATATTACACATTCGACTCCAAATATGATGTAGATTCACCAGTTTTCTACTTGTACTACGAGTTTTGTTACTCCATGTATTTGATACGTCTGTTGAAAAACCGTAATTAAACGTATATAAATTTTATAGATCCGATTTTTTATACTACTTCTACAATTTTCCCTTACCCGGCACAGTATTGCTACACCAAGTGCAGTGACTCTTTTATAGTTATAGGAAATCGAAAGAATCTTTGTTAATTTGTCTTGGTATAAGGCAGGAAGATATTTCGTTAATATATTTTGAAAATCTTTACAAACAAATGATACTTACTTAAGTAACTATTTTTTATTTGATATATTTTGCAGAAATGTTATTTGTAAATGTACCGTTGTATATTATGTTACATTAATTGTACCTACATTGCAATATTCACCGCTAAACATTGGACCGTAAAGTCGAGGTTTAATATGAGTAGGTAAATACGGGTCTACCAACTTTTGGCTGTATCTGTGTGTTTGTGTTTTCGCCGGTTACTCTGTAAGTTTAAACATAGATATGCTTGCAGAAAAGCGAAAAACGAAAACTTAAGAGTCGTTTTTATAAAATATGGTAATGGGAATCTGAAAGTCTTTTTGTTAAAAAAATACGTCGCTGTAAATAAAACTTGATACTCCAGAGTTTTAAAGTTGCGAAATAATGTTGCCGTATTTTTATATCAACAACATTACGAAATTAGATTAGTTCTCGACCAAAACTGACAAAATATTCTTGAAAAAAATTGCGCTGTATAAGTTTACGAATGAAATTAAAATAACTTTTTTAACCTTTCTAATAAAAGTTAACAAAAATATTAATAATTTATGTTTGCATAACTTTTTCGGTTTAATTTAGGAAGAAAACAATTATAAATCATAGCAATGATTAAGTAGTGCGATTAAATAGGTATGCGTTATATTTAATTTTTTCAATGTTTGTTTGTACCAGATATATAATTTCTAGGTTCGATATCATTATATTAAAACTTGTTACGTACTTTCTTGCACAGTTATTACTATTTAAAGTATGTCTTAAATTTTAATTTGACTGTTATCATAACAAAAACGCTTATCTTTTTTTAAAATTATCGTGTATTAAGACTGATTCTCAGGTTCGCCAAAATAATAGAAACATATTGCAAAATGTGTCAAGTTACGAAAGTATAATTTACTTATTTCATGTAATTTAACGAATTTTTACCAGTATCGAATTAGGGCCCTTCATGTTAACAATACGAAATTAAAACATTACTACTAATCTATCACGAATCGGTTTTTTAATTCTAAATTGTTCACTTTTCAAGTAAAATACTTTTGTGAAATAAATTTACCACCTTTAAAGCTTCGCTAAACAAAGCCGATTAAATAAAACGTAAGTTAATTAAAACACCATGAAAGTATGACTTTATTTCACACGAATGTCAGAAATTAAAAAGGTACTTATTATTAATAAATGAACCAACTTTTATCGATTCGCGCCCATAAAATATATTTTTTTGAATATTTTGGATTTACTTGTGTTTGTAAGCAACAACGTATGGTTTTTGGTAAACCCATGTAAATTTGTATTTTTCGCGATCTATGTTAGATTCTCGCTCTCTGGAACTCAGAATGTATGTTGATTTAATATTTCCATTCTTAAATTTCTTTCATAGCAAGATATAAGTGAACAAAGTAATAAATAACGCAGTCTTCTTACCCAAACCGGAATCGTTTTCCTTCCTGTCCCTTTCCTTTCCCTTGCCTTTCCCTTGCATGTCAACTAAAGAAGCACAATGCTGAAATTTCCTATATATTTGAAGTCTGTATTTTTTTCCCTGTGAATAGTAATGAATATTTGAAATTTTTCTGTGAAAAATAAAAAAAAATTCAAAAGATTCCTCGTAAAACAATATTTAAAAACGGAACTTATAAAAACGGATTGACCGCAAACGGATGCTTTAAAAGCACCCGTCTCCGAAGGGCACAATAAGGGTTGTACTGGATATATAGTTGATTCGTAGAATAAGAGAAGTGGCTATGTACTTTATTTCAATTTTAGGTGCTACTTACAGACGCCTTGAAATTAATGGACGCATTTACCATATAATGACCTATTTTGGCGGGAAATCGCGATTACGATATTTCAAAAATGTATTACGGGCATATAATGATAACAATTTTTTAAAAATATTTTTCGTACCTAAGATCATCAACATCCAAAAAAAATTTAAACTGTCCGGTAGCCCATTTGTAAGCCTTTATCCCAAATTAATCGCACGAAATTCACTTATGCCCGGTTCACAACTATGTAAAGCCCACTTTATATGGCGCAGTTTACTACACAGTTTCCTGTGCAGTCTGAAAACGGTCCCGTATAAAGCTAAAACTGCATGAAAAACTGTGTGCTAGTGTCAGATTTAAGCTGACATGACAGTCAATGTTTTTTATGTAAACGTTTAAATAGACATTGGTTTATTGTATGCTTTTAAATACGTAAAAAAACATTAACATATTTACATTATTAGCTAAATATACAATTTCCTGAGAGCAAACATACGATAATAAACATACAATCGCGTTTCAAAAATACACATATTTAGCGTGTCTTTTGACAGAAGTTTGACAGACTGCACAGTTTTCTGAACAAGAAACTGTGTAGTTTTCTGAACAAGAAACTGTCTCATATAAAGTGGGCATAAGTGTATCTATACCTAATACCGTGTACCGATTCGATTAAACCCTTAAAAATAAAGAATAATAATATAATGTTCTGCAAAAATCATATCAAATTTATGGCCAACTCTTTGTAGTTGTCTGAAGCCAAAAATTCACAGAATGGGTATGTGTGTATTTATAATTTTTTAGTAGGTATCTAATTATTTGTCCGCCTCGTTGCATAGTGGTAGCGCATTTGGCTACCGTGCCTGAGGTCGCGGGTTCGATTCCCGTAGGGGGTCAACATGAAATATTTATTTACATGAGATTTTCATATAAATATTTCATGTGTGATACCTTGGACTTTTAGTGGTGTAGTTACCACCTTTATGTAGGCACCTAGTTGGTGGCCCTAATTGTGTGATGTACAAGGTTATGTGGGTGCACAGAATGAGAGCAAGTAAAACAGGGTACTTACGTTTACACAAAGATTTATTCCCGAAACTAAACTACTGAAGTTAACACATTGAAAGAAGGATTCTAATAACTATATTAGGCAAAATAAAATGAAGTTGGTAAATCTAAATTGGCGGTAATTTTGTGCCTCGAAGACGCGTGCGGGTGAGGTCGGGATCCGGTAGTATTCTCGAAGCCGGTTTGGCCCGTTCGTACGCTCTACGTCGGCGTTCGGCAATGTTCGGCTCGTGCCGTCGTTGTCGACCCGCCACACAGCCCCCTTCCAAGTTTTGAAATCTGTTTTTCAAAACTGACGCTGTATCACCCTCCTGCCGCTACGCGTTGTGTATGCCGGTTGTTCTGTTGGTGTTTCCGTTTCTGCTGGACTGGCTCGTTCTTCCGCTGTCTGGAACGCCGGCTTGCACCTGTCCAGCGAAACCTTTTTATGTTCGCCATCCACGTCCAGTGTTACCGTCTTTTCCGCCCTGGTGATGACCTTGTAGGGGCCCCCCTGTAGTTCGGCATCAGGGTTTGTACACTCTGTCGTCCCTCAGAAACAAGTGTGTGGCTCTCTTTAGTTCCGGGTGGATGAAAACGTTACCTTTATTGTGGTGCTCGACTGGCCTTGGTTTGACGTTTTGCATAAAATTTACCAGTTGCCTAGTGTAGGAGTCCGGGTCAATGTAGTCGTTCGTCTGCTCCAGGATGTCTGCTGGTAACTTTAGTTTGCACCCATACAGCATCTCTGCTACTGAGTGCTCTGCATTCGTGCGCAGTGTGGCCCTCAGCCCGAGTAGTATGGTGCTGATCGATTTTGTCCACGGAACAGGGTGGTGAGCTTTAATGGCCGTCTTCAGCGTTCTATGAAATCGCTCGATCATGCCATTACTTTGTGGATGGTAAGGCGTCGTGTTGGAGTGTGCTATGCCTGATCTGAACAAAACAAGTTAAAGTCCGTAGACATGAATTGCCTACCCTGATCAGTTATAATTTTCTCCGTAACGCCGTATCTCGCAATCCAGTTGTCCCAGATGGCTCTGATGATTGTGTGGGTCTGGATATCTGCGATAGGGATTACTTCGCCCATCGAGTGTATCGGTCGATACATGTGAGGCAGTACCTCAGTCCCTCTGATGGTGGAAAAGGTCCGATGAGGTCGACATGGACCACGCAGAATTTCTGTCTCGGCATGTCGATCTTGATGATCGGTGTCCTCGTGTGTTTGTTGACTTTGCTCTTCTGACAGGGTATGCAGGCCTTCGTCCAAGCTGCGCAGTCTGCTTTCATATTTTTTCCAGACGCCTCTTTGACTGATGGTCTTGGTCGTGGCGTCGGCTCCTGCATGGTTGAGGTTATGCACTTGGTTGAAGAAAGATCTCTGTAGCGTTTTTGGGATGTACGGTCGACCGCATGTTGCCTTTGTTGAGATCGAAGACGATTTCTTGTCCCTGCATGTTGGTTTTGATCAGGTTCAGAGCAGTGTTCTTGTCGCCCAAGAGTGCGAGTAGTTCGTTGTCCTGTCTTTGTTCTTTATGGATCTTTTCGAACGATATGTTTGCCTCTTGTTCGATCATGTCGATTCTTGATAAGGTATCGGCGACGACGTTGTCTTCTCCTTTTATGTATTTGATGTCCGTGCTGAACTGTGAGATGTAGTCTAGATATCTAAGTTGTCTGGGGGTTTCTTTGTCGTGACTTTTCCTTCTAAACACGAATTGTAGTGGTTTATGGTCGTGTATATACAGAATTCTCTGCCCTCCAGATAATGTTGAAAGTACCTTACAGTCTCAAAAATGGCTAGTAGTTCCCTGTCGTACGTACTATATGAACACTGAGGCCCTTGTTCAACTTTTTTGAGAAGAAACTTATCGGTTTGTAGTTGATGCCGTCTGTGGTTTGTTGTAGCACGCCTCCAATTGCGTAATCTGATGCGTCTGTCCACACTGACATCTTGCTGCTTTCCTCTGGGTAGCTAAGCTTAGTGGCGTTGATCAGCGAGTTCTTGACCTCTTCGAAATCGTGTGTAGTGTGACTTCGTCCACTCTACTTTTCTGTTGTCATTCTTTTTTGCTCCCTTGAGGTAATCGTGTATCTGTCGTATCAATTTGTGTGCTGCTCGTGGTATGAATCTTCGGTAGAAGTTTCCCATGGCCAAGAATCTTCTCAACTGCTTAATGGTTTCTGGCTTGTTGAGGTTCGTGATGGCTTCCACTTTTGTTGGCGAGGGTCCGATGCCTTCAGCCGAAATTTCATAACCAAGAAATAACAGTGTTTTCTTGGCAAACTCGCATTTTAGATGGGTTTACCACCATTCCATGATCTTGAAGTCGCTGGAACAAAGCTTTTAAGTGTTCCACATGTGTTTCTTCGTCTGGTGAAGCGATCAATATATCGTCGATATATGCCGTTGTGTACTCCTTCTAGACCTCTTGTGACTTCGTTGATGTGACGTTGGAATGTTTGTGCAGCGCATGATAGTCCGAATGGCATTCTTACAAATTCAAATAAACCCGAATGGTGTGGTTATAGCTGTCTTTTTTAATGTCAGTTTTCATTAATTGGAATTTGGTGTGATATGCTTCGTTGTAAGTCCAATTTTGGAAAAAATTTTACAGTTACCTAAGTCATTGCCATATATCGTGGATATGTGGCAAGGAATAACGATCAGGTACCGTCTGTGCGTTTAAGCTAACGGTAATCGCCACAAGGCGATAAGTACCATCGCTCTTCTTCACCATATGGCAATGGAGAGGGGCCCACTCACATCTTGGAGGGTCTACAAATACCTTGAGCCACATGTGATCGAACTCTTGCTTCGCCTGCCTCAGTAGTTCTGGGGACAGCCGACGCGAGTCTTACACATAACGGGTTTGCCACGGGTATCTATATGGTGGATTGTGTTGTGTGTTATCCAGCTCCCTGCGTATGGTTTATTGATATCTACTAGTTGTGATACTTCAATATGAGGTGAGTGGTACATGTTTGGTTTTGTCTGTTTAATGATATCGGAACATGTTATGTTGTTGTTTGTGGAGATGTCAAATGCTCTGACTATCTTGCCGTTTGTATTGTCTACTAACCGTTTGTTCCTAACATCTACTAACAGGTGGGAAGTTGTGGAGAAAATCTGCTCCTATAATAGGGCGTGGCGTATCCGCTATTATAAACTTCCATGTAAAAATCCCATTTGTTTACATCCAGATTCAGTGTTACCGTGTAACTCCGAAATTCTGGATCGTAGTCCGTTCGCTGCATAGAGAGAATTAGCTTAGAACTTTTCTCCATGGCGTTTGTGTAAAGATCTAGGAATTAATGATATTTCCGATCCGGATCGGTCAACGAGGTTATAGACACACCGGTATCACGATCTTTGACAAAGAGACGTGTTGTGTTGGTTGAATCAGCCGCCTCCGCTATGATTCGAACATCTAGTTTTTTTGAAGCTAGGATGCGGTTTTTTAAATTCACATGGTGTGACGCATTTCTTAGCTTTGATCGCCAAAATTTTGTGTGGAAGTAACAAAGATAGTTTTCTTGTTATTTCCGTTGGCCCTATAGCTTGTTTTGTTGAAAAATTGTTGTTGTATTTGTTGTTATTGAAATTGTTACTGCTGTTACTTGTTGTGTGTTTGAATCTATTGTTTATTGTTGTTGTGACTATGCTGTTTGTTGATTGTGTGAAATAAACTCTCTACCTTATGGGTTAGAGCTTGTACGGACTGTTCTAAACATACAAATGTTTTTTTTATTGTTGGTACCTACTACCGATACATTATTCCTGTGTTTACACCTGTATTTAGGCGATCTGCTATCGTCGCTTAACCCTATCCAAAGTCATCTTCGCTTATGGCTAAATTGTGAGCTTGGATAGTCTTTGGGCAGTTGTTGTATCCACAAGTATTGCACGTCCGTCGTTTCACTATTTGTAAACCTATTGCTAGCGTCCGCATCTCTCTAAGTAGTTTGGAGAATTTTCGATCCCAAAGCTGTAAGGAAACGAAAAACAGTTTTTTCTCCTTCTGTCCTGTGGACAGCCCATTGCGTTATAATTATCGCTTCCTTCAGCCACGTATAATTTTGCTGTGGTTCGGTTCCATGAGTAAACATATCTGATAGCCCATGTTCATCGCTGTGCGTTTGTTCAACCAATGTGACACTAAGTGAAGGTTAACGGAGCGCTTTCTGAAACTATGTTTGCCAACGATAATTATGCTTCTATAGTGTTTAAACCAAAGTTCGATGTTGTTCACCTATATGTCCATTATAATAAAAATTAGTTTTAAAACGCTAAGGCCATCCGTGTGGCACATGTTGTTTGCCTGTGTTGATATTTGTCAAGTAGTGTTGTCTCCTGTTAGCCATTGTTTACAGTTTAAAATATTCGTTTAAAAAAAAAAAAATATTCAGAAAAAATGCTATGTAATAATGATTACAGTATAAGTTAAAATATTGAAATAAAAGTATCAATAATGAGTGTAGTTAAATTAAAAAGTTTAGTTATAATTATATAGATTTAAATTTAAATTTAAATTTAAATTTTCAAACAAAAATATTCATTTTTTAAATGTCAGAGTCACTATTTGTTATGTATGTAACTGTGCAAGTTATAGAAAGAAAATTAAAAACAGAAAATTTATATAATTATTTTACCATACGGCGGAACACATTTTTCAACTATTAGGTATTTGTATTCTCCAAGCCTGAGTGGTCCCCTCGATATTAATATTCCTTTTGATTGTCCGTTGTACAATATATATCAAGTTTAAAAATGTTTATGGAAAAACGATCAAATCTGTAAACATAATAACATGCATAGCCTAGGTTAAAAATTATAAACAGATATAGTACTGTCACACAATATAATGTATATAGAAAAAAAAAGTATGGATACTAATGTTTCCACGTACCCAGTAGTAGTTAGTTAAACATTCGTCGGCTTAGCCGCCCGAATATCTGCAATTTGTTTGATAGTTTCAAGTTGTTTTACAAAAATAAAATTTTTACAAATTGCAAGTATTGTGAACGACTGCGCCAGCTGAAAAATATTTCCGATAAATTTCGCTGGTAAAAAAAAAACTTACTCTCCTTTCAGTGCGTTCACAAGGGTAAAACTTTCGGATGCCTACGTCACGCTTGTCTCGCCATATAATAGGGGGTCACAAGAAATAATTATGTACCGTGGATTTTTGAAAAAAAAAACAAAAATTTAAGAAACTATAAATAAACAATTATTTTCCGGTACCCTGTAATACCTCCACTCAATCTGGCACCCTATGTAAATTGTTCGTGTGAATTGTTTGTGTTGTAGTCGACTCAAGAGTGAAAAATAAAAAAATTAAAAATTATATGTGTGTTGTAGGAGGGAATGTATTACTCGGCGTGCGATTTTGGTGAGCGAGTCGCTCGAACGTATTATATATGTTTGTTTGTTTATAATGTATTTTTAGTTTAAATTATGAATCACCTGTTTGAATTAATGAATAATTGTAATCCTCGAGTAATATTGTTAAGAAAATTAATCACTGTTTAATCAATTCACTAGTTACATTTAATTTACTTTTACATTAGTTACATTTACATTGAAGATTGTTACCGACAGAAAAATTCACTCGATTCGCTCGGTCTTTGAAAAATCTAATTCTTTGAAATAAATTAATTAACCTTACAATAAGTTAACCTTGAAATAGCTTTTAACCTTGAATAATTAAGCGAAATTAAATTACAAATAAATTAACATGAATATCAAATTAAATATTAAATTTTAAAATTTTTCATTGTACCGGACCGAAAAAAAAAAAATAATTGTTGTACAATTTTGTCAAAGCGAAGATATTTCTGTCTGAAATTTTTGCGCATTTTTTTATGGAATTTGAATGGGGTCACCGTGATTGATTGTTTAATGTTGTGTTTTCGTGTTCAAACGTCGGGGTATACCACTTTAGTGGTGTAGTTACCACCTTTATGTAGGCACCTAGTTGGTGGCCTAATGTGTGTATGTAATAAAGTTATGTGGGTGCACACAGAATGAGACAAGTATAAAAACAGGGTACTTACGTTTTACACAAAGATTTTATTCCCGAATCTACTACGTAAACTACTGAAGATAACACATTGAAAGAAGGATTTCATAACACTATTGTTAGGCAAAATAAAATGAAGTTGGTAAATCTAAATTGGCGGTAATTTTTGTTGCCTCGAAAAGAACCGCGTGCGGTGAGGTCGGGATCCGGTTTAGTATTCTCGAAGCCGGTTGGCCCGTTCGTACGCTCTAAATACGTCGGTGTTCAAAACAATGTTCTGCTACAACCCGAAACGTTGTCGACCCGCACAGACATATTTGAAGTTGAATGATGTATCTATATATTCCAAATACATAAAATGACTCAAAGACTCGTAGACATGCACTTGGTATTTACCAATGACAGTAACTATATGCACCATTGGGGTCTTCATTGGATATCTAATAAAGGGCCTAATTTATATTAATATTATTTTACAATGTAGCGACTTCACGACTTTAAACAGTTATAACATTGTTTAATCTAAAATTGCTTTCGTGACTATAAAGGTGAATTTCAATTTTTTACACTTTAAATCTATGAAAAGTGAACATATTTTTATTGAATACGTATTTTTAGCTACGGTTCAATAAAAAATAAAAGTGAAAGGTAGCGTGCATCAGGTATAAACAATTTTGTATAATGATATTTACGAAGGTATATTTGTTTATGAGGAAAACGATCCGAAACGATCCGAAACAGGGTTAAGGCGTTTTGGGTTTTAAATGTGTAATTACTTATATTTCTATGATAAAAAAATTGTTTTTTGCTACTCAACATAATGATGTTTCCTGTGATTAAAAATCTTTTCTCTTTAAATACTATAATTACGTCACAAAAATTTCGCGAATTTTATGAAAACTCTCGAATAGCGTTGTGGCGTTTAGGAGCCGGCGTTCTTTATTAGTGACACCTCATTTCTAAAAGAATACCAGTTTATTAAAAATATATATTATTCATCCTGTAATCAAAAATAATGGCAAAATAACAATTCAGTGTGTTTTTTCCGTCAATACGTTGTCAAACAGACGCTATTTTTTTGAAGATTTTTTCATACAAATTACTATTGTAAGATTTTGTTCGAATCAGTAGCCGATTCAAAATTCAAAAAGTCATTCGCCATTCGGCTTTCGGACGGGAAGGTCACGTCCGTTGTCCGTATAATTCCTAAATTTAAAATGCGTATATGTACACAAACCTGGTGTTTTAAACCATTGGTGAATTAAAATCAAGTATTTTTAGGGTAATATAAAATTTTATTTGATAGAAAACAACAAATTTCAATGTTTATTATATTATTCTGTGTCAGTTTTTTTTCCTTCTTCAGCTACAAGAAACTTTATTTATGCTATTACTACTTTTCCTTATCCGCAACCCAACGGTACAGCAATACATGTGTATATTGACCATTTTATTACATGGAGAAGTGTTCTTTGTGAGAACATAAACATAACATTAGAAAACAAAAAATAATGCCGTCCCGATAAAACCGCAATTTTTACATTGTCATCGAGAAGCCATGAAGGTAGATGATCAGTCTTACGCTTCAGTACCAGTCCAAGGTATCGCACATGAAATATTAATATGAAAATAACATGTAAATAAATAATTTTCATCTTGACGGGAATCGAACCCGCGACCCATGCACGGTAGCCAAATGCGCTACCACTATGTTACGAGGCGGACATGGGGAGCATATGGACTCGCACAATTCCCGAAAGATATATATTCTATTTGTAGAATGCCAAATTTATTTTTCATTTTTGTTTTTTTTAATAATTATCATCACCATTACATAATTTCTTCCCATGTTGAGCCATTTGGATTTTTTTAAATTCCGGGATGGCGGCGCACCTTTTTTTTCAAAAAATAATGTTGGGTAACGATAAGGGTTTTTAAGGTCCTGATTTCGAATCTTGCGTTTATTTTTTATTCCAAAGATGGCGGATGTAAACTTTTTCATTCATTAAACATGATGTGGGGTATCGTTTAAAGGGTTTTTAAGGGCCCTGATAACGAATATCTAGCGTTTATTTTTTAGATCCAGGAAAGATGGCGGACGCACCTTCATTTTCAAAAAATGATGTCGCGTATCGTTTAAAGGTTTTTAAGGGGCCTGATTTCGAATCTATTCGTTTATTTTTTATTCCAAGATGGCGGATGTAACTTTTTTCAAAATATGATGTGGGGTATCGTTTAAAGGGTTTTTAGGGGCACCTGATTACGAATCTTAGCGTTTATTTTTAAATCCAAGATGGCGGGACGCAAAAAAAAAAAATTTTTTTCAAAAAATTATGTTGGGTATCGGGTTTATAAGGGTTTTAAAGGCCCTGAATTTCGATCTAGCGGTTTATTTTCGGATCCAAGATGGCGGATCGCAATTTTTTTCATAAAATGATCGTTGTGGGTATCGTTTCAATGGTTTATTTATGGGCTCTGATTTCGAATCTAGCGTTTATTTTTGGATCCAAGATGGCGGACGCAACTTTTTTTCATAAAATGATGTCGGGTATCGTTTTAATGGTTTCTTATCCGGGCTCTGATTTCGAATCTTAAGCGTTTATTTTTGGATCCAAGATGGCGGACGCAACCTTTTTTTCTTAAAATGATGTTGGGTATCGTTTTAAAGGGTATTTATGGGCTCTGATTTCGAATTATAGCGTTTATTTTTGGATCCAAGATGGCGGACGCAACTTTTTTTCATAAAATGATGTGGGTATCGTTTTTTTAATGGTTTTTATGGGCGTTCTGATTTCGAATATAGCGTTTATTTTTGGATCCAAGATGGCGGACGCAAAAAACTTTTTTTTCATAAAATGATGTTGGGTATCGTTTTAATGGTTCTCGGGGGCTCTGATTTCGAATATAGCGTTTATTTTCAGATCCAAGAGTAGTGAAGTACATTTTTTTCATAAAATGATAATGAGTAATCATTTTTAGGGTAACGAGGTATAGGACAAAAACGGAAATACGAGGAAAATATAAAAATACTTCTACAAGATTATTCTACACAATAGAAAAATGAAGTAAAAATGAACAAAACCCTACAGATCGACGAGAAGACTCTAGAAACCGGAGTCGCCCAAGGGTTAATTCTCGGACTCAAATGAGAATTTAATTTATACCAAATAGTAAAAAAAAATTAACCCACGATTGCGAAATGTATTTGTTTGCAGATGATACAAAGCCTTAATAATGGCGAGTGATGATGCATTAATAATGAGGTAATGAGGTCATAAGCCCTGTAAACGCCTAGATATCCATATTCCCTTCCAAACTTATCGTCTCTGTTGATATGTCAAATTGTAATTATTAGCCCGTAATGGAATTAAATCCAGTTTTTGTCTACAAGTATTTGGACACGGTCAAACATGCTGTTTATTTTATTATTGATTGATTGAATATCCTTATTCCCGAATTTGGAAAAAAATCTACTTCATCTTTGTAGAGATATAAAAATGAAATATATACCAACTCCCGTCATGGAATAAACCCAGATTTGTGAAGTATTTGAACACACCCAAAATTTTGAAAGACTAAATTTAAAATTGGGAATTCATCAATATGGTCCTGTTGCGTTTTCCGTTACCGTTGGATTTAGTATATATATTTGTTGATAGTTATTGAAAATCAAAACCTAGTGAGACACCTGACAGGCAGAATGTGAATGAGATGCATTTGTTGTGTGTAGAATTTAAAATTTAGATCTGAATATTTTACTGCAATACGGTTGGTAAAATTGTTTATGGGAGTAGAATGTGTAAATAAAAATTCATTCGATCACTTTGGTATAGGTCCTTCCAGGGCCTAGATTACCAACACAATTAATTATATACATCGCAGTTGTGACGCGTATTATGTGGGTATAATAATGTATATTATCAATTGTCGTATATTCACGTCCCGACTCGGCATACATACCGAAGTATATAAGTTAGTAATGTGTGCGGTTTGGGAGTTTAGGTATCCAAATGTGCAAACAAATATTACAAGTAAAATGTTTATATTATTTCGTATATAAGGGACGTCACGGTCGGGCGTTGATTGCTGACATAATTTGGAGTAACTTTGTAATTATAGTATTTAATAATTTGTAAATTTAGATGTAATTTTTGAATATACATTCAAAGGTGTCTAGATTGCGTGTACATAAAATGTTTTCATACGGAGCTCACTTTTTCTAAATTCACCCAACAATGTGTATCAAAATGTTGTATGCGATATCATATTTGTGTGACTTATAATAAAAGTGTGTGAACTCCTGGTTATGACAAGTTTTTAGAAAAACAGTAATTGTTCACTAAATAGATGAAAAACGCAATTTGTTTTCTGTTCAACAAGCTTTATTTATTTTTAATTAGTCCACATGTAAGCATTTTTTCATATATAGACCTATTTTTTTAGGTACTTTTAATACTAAATAATTTAATAAATGTAACAATCTTTTATGAGAAGTGTTAAAATTAGCTTTGGTAAGAAATAAATCATTTTATAGGGGATAGAACAATGTTACACTTATAGTAAATACATCTTTTTATGTGTTCTGTAGATGTAAACTGAAAATTTACTAAAAATTCGACTTACATCACTGATATTCAAGGACCGTTTATAGTCACACATATCTAATCGTATAAAAAAATTAAATTGGTAACGAATGGAGAGATGTTTTTTTTCAAGGAAACGAATATGATAAATATTGACGTATATTCATAGGGAATCGGTTTTTGGCCTACTGGTCCCTAAAAATTTGAATTTACGGTAACGAAACTAATAAAACACTCAAATGGTGAAATTGTCCTGTACATTGATCAAATTAAATCGCATACTGTCACCTCGAATTTCAAAGGGAAATTTCTTTAAGAGTAAAAACCAAGACAACTCAAAATGAATGGATGAAAATAATACGAAACAATTTTTTAAAGCTTATTCTTATCGTATTTGTTGTTGTTTATTCGTGTGTCACGCGTCATGTTGTTTCGAACCCTTGAAACTGAAAAGTGGGTGCGTTGTACACGTATTGCAACATGTAGTATGAGTAGCGGAATAATACCGAAATTCGAGCACCGCGCATTCGTTCTTAGGAACACTTAAGAATTAAAAATTCTATTTTTAACGTTGGTGTTGAAAAGAATTACTAAAACACGGATGGTCAATTTTTAGGATATCTTCTTAAATCACTAGATACAGCAGAATTGTCATGCGTGTAAAAGGTTGTTGGTGCCGAAAACGAAATGGGTTAGATTATTCCGTTTATGACAATTTTCTCACAAGCTGTTGAAGCGGGCGGCGCCCGGCGCGGCGTTAACGCCAAGTTTTTTTCCATTTTACAAAACACTTGGAAATGAAATTGAGCCATTCCATGTTAACATTGTAAATAATATAACGACGACTGCTCTCAAAGATCTTAACGTTCGTCCTTTTACTACACAATAGTAAAGCCGTATTTTTTATTACTAAACAGTTTATTTTAACATGTTGTGTTAAATTGTTGTCGTTTTAATTTCGATAATCAGCATTAGGATGGGCATTTCTAATTGATGAAATGCCTTAATCTGCTACCGTTGTGTTTGCGTGAATAATTTTACTATTACCCTGACATTGCGTGTTCAAAAGGCCGGTATTTTTATATATTCCGGTTTATTACGCATGTTTGTTGTTGTTGGCCACTTTACGACTTTTATTATTCACGGTCTTGTTACACGCTGTTATAGTTTTATTATGTTTAACATTTGTAAACAGGGTTATAATCAGAACAAAGAGTTAAAATACGGTGTGTATTAATTCGAACGAATTGATTTTGAATTTTGGCGCTTTTTTGCCACCATTTTAAAGCTTTAAGTCTACGTGATTTTTTAAGCTTTATAACGGCTCTACTCGGACGCGAATATGCCAACGTTGGTACAGGAGTAGATTTTACAAAATTCATCCGAGTAAATTGCCATGTAAGATATATCTGGAGATGGATGCGAATTGAATACCGAAATGTTTGTTAAAATTACATGTTGAAATCTCAAATCGAGTCCACTAGTAACGTTCATTTTTAATTTAATTATCATTAAAAAAAAAACTCATTGTGCAAATGATAACAAATATGAGGAGAAAAAAACATACCAATAGCTGAGATAAATTAATTTTTAAAATTCCCCATGATTTATACGGAATAGAATGATTGATTCTCGTGTTCCCGACCTATCTCTATCTGTATGAATGTGAATCCACTAAGTGCATGCAAACTGGTCGTGATGCATTGTAATGCATTTGACCTAGTAAGTCATCGAGTACAGTGTCGGATGCATGCAATGATTGCTTGACGGCTATTTTCCTAACCAGTGCAGTGGCGGCCTCTGTACTCACTCATAACGGGTCCGAGTCACGTGTCACACTGTGATCAATGCGAAGTCTATTTTTGGTAGGGATGCAAATATCAGTTTAATTAATTCAATTTTAAATGTCAGACTTTTTTTATAGATTTTGGATACTGAATAAAAACCATAATTGTATGTATAACATTAAAAATTAACATTAAAAAATCGTTCGGTAAAAAATTCGGATAAAATTTCGCTAACGTACAAGCTTTCAATAATAGAATTCAATGATACTTCAATAATGTTTATTCAAAAGTCGACTTCGCAAAAAATGATTTCATTTCAGTACTTGTGTTTCATTGAAATCAAGGAGTTTTAACATCGAATATCTCGGACTTGGACGAAGAATAGAAACATGTTCTTGGGCAGAAATAAGTGTGTTCGCAATCTATTATTGAAATAATAGGAATTCAATAATACTCGACCTATAAAAATTCAAGAAGTCGACTTCGCCAAAAAAATGATTTTATTTCAGTCAGTTTCATTGAAAACAAAGAGTTTTAAAACATATATATCTTACTTAGGAAAGAATAGGAAACATGAATTTTTTGGCAGTAATTGTAAGGTCGATATGAAACTATAACGTGATTAGTCCTCGTTAATTTTTGACCAATTTAAAAACGTTAGTAGCGTAGTAGTATTCGATGGTGCTGATCATTATTAGTACTTACTACATTACTTTATTTTGTAACTATTTTGACTCTTAAAACACAGATATTCTTCAAAATCGATATTAATTTTCATAAGAAACATGATTTTTTCAGCGTTATGTAATTCATCTAATATATGCTTATATCACATTTGGTTATTGGTTACTTAATGTATTCCTTTTGGGAGGAGGTAGGGGGTCCAAATGCGACAAATGTAACCCCCACATGTATAACCGAAAGTTTATAGTTTTTGAGATATTTGAATTTTTTTAAATTTTAAGTAAAATAACCCGATTTTGGGACCTTGTAAATATTTTTTTTGGCATATCATCATCCTTGGTTTTGGCAACATAGTTTATTACTTGCCTGAACTGACTTAGCAGAGAGACTGAGGTCAATTCCATCTTTGAATGATTTAAATATTGATTAAAATATTTGATTATATCTTCCTCTGTTTATACTTTTTTCACATCGTAAACAGCATTTTAAAGATACTCTTCCGCCTAAAGATTTTTACCATAACGAATGCTTTAATGATGAATAATAAATTATAATAAAGGAGAATAAAAAACCAATAAACGTAATCAAGAATCTCATTACCAACAAAGTGAACTATCTGACTGGTTTTTAAATAATTAATGTTGTGTTGTATAAAAACCATTGCTATTTTTTATATTTCTGATAGAGTTCATCCATGCGTAGACAATGTGGCCATACACCTATTTAAGCACCCTTTATACGGAACAGAAAACTGTACAGTTCCTTGTGCAGTCTGCAAACTGTCTCGTATAAAAAGAAAACTGAAAGGAATATTGAATGGCTAAAGCGATGATCGCGCTTAAAAAATTCACATATTTATCGCGTCTTTTGACAGACTGTAAAGTTTTCTAAACAAGTAACTGTACAGTTTCGGTCCCGTATAAAGTGCGCATTATACAATTTTAATTTCAACCTGTAATGTTTTTATATTACCATGCAATGTTTTTATGTACATACGTTTTTTTTTTTAGGGATTCGAAGAAAATCTGTATTTTATTTTAATTATTCTGGTTTTTATTACCGATGGATATAAAAACTATATAAACCACGTTACTCAAACACAATATACAGCTTAAATGTGATAAAATTATTAGGTAAAGGTAACTGGTTAATTCTACTGATCACATCATGACAAATATTAATTGTACTTTATAGAAATCGGTAAAAATGTATTTGGGCAGTTTGATGGATGTAAATACAGATTTTTATAAATATTGTTTTTATTCTAGTTATTAACGATAAGGCTGAATCAAAATAAAACGTCTCAATACCTGTTTGGAAATCAAGGCATTATCTTGATAAGTCAACAGCTATAATATAAATACAAAATATCCGGCAGTTATGATTAAATACCGATTGCAATATTGTATTGTGAAACATTTGATGTAGATTCGATTATAGGTCGCAGTAATCACTCGCCTGGCTGACTTTATTGTGGTAGCCACCTTGGCAGAAGCAATACAAGTTGGCTGTTGGGTTGGTACTTGGTACTGGGAAGTTGGTACAGTCATTAAAATAATAATAATTTCGCAATATTACACTGAATGGATCAGAGATGATTATCTCCTTGGACGATATCATTATCTTCCTGCTTAGAATGTTACCTATTCAGTATAATGAAGCCGTTATTATTTTAACATCATGGGATACCATGTATTATATGTACATTTAGGTACATACGAGTACGTAGTACAGGTAATGGGCACTCATACCGCATACTGTATGGAAGTACTTACGAGTACTTAAATATTCTTTATTAAACTTTATTTTTATTTTTAAAACCCTGAAGGAGCAAAGAACTCCTAAACCGGTTCAAAGCTTACAAAGTTTTCTAAAAACATGCGTGTTTTATTATATACATGATATTTTTTATTTATTTATATTTTATTGTTGTGTTCACAGTGCTATGTTTGGTACAATGAACTAAGAATTTTCAATTTTAGGTAACATATATGTACAACATAACACCAATTACGTGGACAACACAATGTACAAGACAAATTTCTGAAGACGTGAAGAGAGCAAACAAGGTTTAAAATTACGTTCAATTTTTAAATTTAAAAAAAAAAAAAACTGTTTTACGATATAAGGTACATTTTCACAGTTCAAGTTCACATTGAAAATACAAAATTCTTGCTCATTCCCCACTCTATAAAATACACAGTAATGTTATTCGCTTGGTTTCTTTGATGAGAGAAAATTTTAAACTCTTGCTTCATATTTCATTACCCGAACATAAAAGCTCGTTTTCCCGGTGTCTTTAGAAATAAATAAATCTAAGTCAAAGTCAAACACCCACGTTTAGTGCTGGATATACGAGTATATTGAATTTTCTCTTTGGACGGACAAAACGATCAGTGGAGTGGAGAGGAAAATTATTAATATCCCGTGGGATACGTACAAGACGTAGACTGTGACACTGGGAGATTTCCCCAAAGAGAAGTGATGAATTGGTAATAGGTCCTGAAATAGTCGGTGAGTTTACACAAGGTGTTTGTCTCGCTAAGATCGATAGATGACGTTAATAAACTATGGGATTTATTAAATTACTAATAATATAACTTACATATATATTATTTGGTCCTTTGTTATTATAGTGTTCTTTTTTACGAGTAGAAGAAAGCTTTGCTTCGGTGCAGCCCAATTATTGAACACCGTATTTTTGTCACAATTTTTGTCTGTTCAGAACTTATCGAATGAAGCAAAATTTGCAGTACACAACGGAGTTCTGGTACCAACCCTTATGTATGGTAGTGAAGCGGGAAAAAGAAGGATGAAAGTAGACTAAATGCTGTTGAAATACGATCTCTCAGGCGAATGTGTGGTAAGACTATGTATGATAGGTGTACAAATGTCGAAATTAGAGCAGAGTGCAAGGCTTAGATAAGCATTATCGACAAAATTATAGAGAAAGGGCTTTTACGACTGTTTGGTCATGTGGAGCGTAATGAGATGATAAAAAACGGCTAAAAGAAGTTTAAATGCAAGTGCGCCTGGATGCAGAAGCCGAGGAAGGCCGAGAAAGACATAGCATGACCAAGTACGACAAGTAGTACTTGAAAGTAGACATGTGAAAAGTCGGAATAATCGGCGTATGTGCATGAGAAGATGTATGAATGTAGAGGAAGCAAAGGAAGTATAGCAGGACAGAGTGGTATGGCGTTCTATCCTCTCTGCCTACCCCTACGGGGAAATGGCGTGATGGTTACTTAGTTATGTCTGTTAAATGACACCGAGACTGAAGTGACTATAGTATAGGGCTAACGCGACAGACTAAACGACAAACTTTTCACACTGACCGAGTATCTTTCAATTAGGTGTTAAAAGACAAGTCGCTTGTTGTGTGCGAATATTCATATGGGATGCCTTCTGGGATGCCTGCATGTAAAAATACATGCCGTCGTTGCGCCTGCAAAATCCGCTAAACACTTTTTTTGCGAAATCGTTTTTTTTCACTGTTCGATAGAACGAGGCGTGACGAATGGTCGTGTAAAATCCGTTTTTTCTTTACAAGACAGATATCATCAAAAAAATTTGGATCAATTTATTATTTCATTTATTTATGTGTAAACAATTCACTATCATGATTAAAAATACACAGCTTTCAAAAACAAACTATTAAACTAATCAAACTATTGGTATTTCAAATGGTATACTATACTACCACTACTTTCCTTTATCCCCACTAAATGGTGCATAGGGCACTGCATTGGTACATAAATTGCAATGTATCTTGATTTTTTTTTTTTATTACATAGGTCAAGGTGATCATTTTTACGCTTCAGAACCAGTCCAAGGTATCACACATGAAGTGCCATAAATCCATAGCTACGAAAAATATAGATACATCGTAAAAATACCGTAATCTTTTTAGTTTCATAGTGAATTTTCAGTATTGTACATTTGAATTTTGGTTTTTCGTTTTTGACTGTCATCACTCATTATTATCATTTGAGTGATTAATTATACAATTTATTTTTAGGTTTGTTAGTATAAACTAAATGTTTAGAAATTCAAATTAAATTGCGTTTATTCTTCTTTCGAGTGACTCACTAGTGAGAGAATATTGGCGATCATTCCGGAATGTTCTCGGTTCGCAGTAAAATCTTACTTAAAAAATAGTGTTCCTGTTACAATAACGTCACTAGATCACGCAACTTGGGTTTTTGTATTTTTAAAGAAAATATTCTATGATTTTACTTTCTGAGCTAGGAAATCTGTGACTAAAAAGATGTCATATTTAAAAATCATTAACCATTGACCATTGGTTTTGCAGATGAAGTCAAACACTGGGTTTGAATTGTATCACTTCTTTCTTTATTTCTAGCACAGTTGTATCCAACTATTTGTATTAATGTAAAATATTTTAAAATTCTTATCTTTTTTATCACAGAAAAAGTTTTTTATCATATAAAGGTTGCTGGAAACAAATAATGACTACGAAAAAGAGCTGAATTTATTCTAAGAAACTTCATTTCGAAAGGCTGTTAAAAGTTTACTACATATTATTTTGCAAATTTAAGTTATCCGACGTTTAAAATTAATATTTTGCGTTCACGTCAGCGCAATAAAAGATCTCTTAAGGGTGGTTCGGCGTCATAAGAACCCTAAAGAGTTTTTTCTTAGTTAAATTGAGTATAAATTTCAGTCTCGAGAATTACTAATTTTCAACACAAATAACAAAGTTTCAACAGAATTCCCTTCAACTTTATAAACACGTTCAACATTTCATAACATTAAATTTATTATGAAACTTTCTAATCTCAATCTTATTGAATTCCACAAGACCTCTACCAGTTAACAACGAATTTATTAAACTTTACTAATTTCAACTACAAAGCGTTCAAAATGATTTTTTCCACATCAAAAGACTAGCGATTTCACAATATAAAAACATTCATTTTATCATAATATTAATAACAAAAGTTTCTTAATCAAAATATCGATTTTCTTTACTTTCAGTTTATAATTAAAACGTATTCATAAATAGAAAAGTATCCACGAAATGTTCTTGAATTTTCAATTAAAAGATAACAGAAACTGTTAAAAACTACGTGACGAAGGTGATATCAATAAGAAAGGAATGAATCCAACTAATAGTAATTCAAATATTTATAAAAAGAATTGCGTTTTATAATTTCAACAATTCACGATTCATTCTAATTTGGAATATTTATAACTAACCAACTATAAAATTAAACCCGAATTTTATCTTTAAATCGCATTTGGAATGAAATTTTAAGTAATTATATAAAAAAATTATGATAAGGATGAGTCATATACATAATAATATGTCCAATAGTGGAATGAGCTATCAAAAATCTAAAATTTTTCAAATCGTATGCAAATTTTCTTCGTTTTAAAAGCAAAACTCTTCTTGACAATTCCAGTGATTGCATTCCCCGGCCAAATCCGTCGTTATTTCCACATTTTTGCTTTTAGTATAATATCACGTAGATAGGTTTGCCTACTGTACAGGCAATCATACTAAACTGAACCTCGTGTGAGCTTATCACCTGCGGTTTAATATCAGAGTGACCACTTCCGCCATTTTGTCCTGTGATTTTGCATAATATACACGTGTACCTTCTTCCTATGGTATGTTTATAACATAGGTATTTGGTAAACAACTTTCGTGTGTATCTTTGTTTACACGTCCCTGAGGCGCGACGCATGTAGCTCTAATTCGATAACCTGGAAGAGATCAAGTCAAATTTAAAATATAAAATTATGTTTTATCCATTTACCTGCCATATACTATTTTTTTTAAAATCGTTGACTGTTCTGAATGTTCACAGAAAAATATACCGTTTTTTTGTAAGGCTACCTACTTATTTAAATACTAATGTTAATAAAATAATACTTAAATATATAAACATATCGGTCTCCAATCGGAAAGTTTCAAAACCCTCGTTAATTTAAAATTATATTTCTTTACAATTGTTAAATTATTGATTACTTTATTTTATTGATTTAAGTACTTATTAATTTGGTAAAAAACTACAGTTTAAAACAAACTAATCATTGATTTGAAAGTTTAAGTTTAAACCAGAAATACTAAGGCTGCCTACTTGCCACAGTCACATTATGAATAATTCAATAATAGAATTGTGTCACTTGCATTTGACCGGCTAACGTGATGTATGCGTCCTTCTTAGCCTTGAAAATGCATACACTGAATGCAACGATATGATATGGAGCACATAGCACATGCATTATAACTAGAATACAATTCAATAAATAATACATAATCTTGAAGCTAGATTTTCAAGGTATTATCGTATTTTTATACGGGATAATTATTATTAATTGGTTATGTGGAGAAATCAAGGGAAGTGTGCCAGGGCAGAGTAGTGTGGCGTTATATCCTCTCTGCCTTCGGGAAATGCGCGTGAGCCAAGGTTAGTCTGTTTATTTCGAATTCAAAATACCTTTATAATGAACATAATGTTTTCCCCTCCGCGGCTTTTTATTATTTTTATTTGAATACAATTCTACCTGTTGTAAATAGTGGATAATCACTCACTTCCTTTGTACCAGAAATAATAACATAAATAAACTGCCAGTAAAAACGGTAGAATTCAAAATAAAACATCTTTATTCATACCACAAAAAGATAAAAATAATTTAGTACGATGTTTCGCACCCTTACAACGCGATTTCATTATGTTATTATTTCCATTCCTGAATAATATAATCTTTTTGCGTGTTCATTGTAAGGCAGTTTATTGAACTAATTTTTGCCGAGCTTTCACCGGATTCAAATATTGTTAAAAAAAAAAAAAATGGTTCCACGAGTTATGGGTTAGGTTATGTTAGGTTAGGAGTATTTTTTTGTTGTTAAAGCACAAAAAATAAACGAGTGTCAAACGTGACGCGTGACGGATGAAACGAATTGAGTTAAAAAATAAACAATGTTTTCTTTCGTATTAAAACATGCATTTTGTATTTAATTATACAGTAGTACCTACATAATTGTGCCAAATTTTATACTTGCTAGAATGTAATGTCTGATTCTTTTTACCTGATGTACATACATATCCCTTCGTATTTTTACTTATATCTCGTACCTGTTTTAAAAGCGTGCATTTCTGGTTACAAAATGAGTCGGAAAATTTCTTCTTCTACTAATCGCGTGCCTCGCTCCACTTGGCGGGAAACTCTACATCAGTAGCGCCACCTGGCGGACGGGCGTGTAACTAAACTTCGCCTTGACTTAGACCGAGCTTAGACCCATCACGCGAATTATTTTCTCCTGTAAGCGAATCCGTAGCCATCCAAGGGGGGAAGAACAATTCATTTGGATAATGAAGCTTCACCTCATACTTTATACCGTGAACACGAATTATGTGGATCATCCCGCTATTTTTGGATGCGTAATGAACGTGTAATTTATTCCAGAAAGATCCACCTAGAGAGCTTTCGTATTCAAATACAAAACTCATGTATTTTATGAAGTCGATTCCGAATGGATGTGTATTTCCTCATGTTTATTTATCTACATGTACCGTAAACACATACATAAAAAGAATATTTTTAAGGCCTTATCCTTCTACGTTTTCCGGACGGTTTTTATAACGATTCTCGCATTTTTAGTTTTTACGAAATAGGTATCACAGGATATGAAATATCGTCTAAATAGATAATTTATAAAATCATTTGACATGCTCTTTGTTGTAAAAAAATGTTTTAATATGATGCTATCAATAGTATAAATTATAAAAATGATCTGTGGTGATTTGAAAAATATTTTATGTAATTTTGGGTCTAACGTCTAATGGTTAGGTAATATTCAACTGCTTTGTATCTTGGCAGATTACGTAATATTTTTCTGTTGGTTAAAACGCTGTTTTTAAACACGCAGGTCCCAATAATATGTATTCTGCTTATTTCACCACCGTTTATTTGTGACTCTTTTTAGTGCGAAGAGTGGTTTTCAAACACCGAAGAAGACATAACAATAAAAGAGGCGTAATTCAGCAATTTAGTTTTTGCGTTGCTAAATGATGTTTTTTTCCGCGACGCTGCATTCATTAATATGACCATTGTTCCATAATAATATGTGATATGCTATAAAGCCGAGCTACGACAAATCGTATTATCTAGTTAGTCTATGTAAACAGATTTGCTCTGATTTGATATTATAAATAGCTCGCTTGAGAAGTGCAGTATCCATTGTGCCATTCATATCTCCATACAGACGATTTATCTTTCAAGTTCCATTGTATTCTCTGGGTCTAGATTATTATCCCCTATTATAGCATAACTATTACAACTACTTGCTTGTCGTAATATTACATACAAGTTCTATTTCTAATTTGAATTCATATTAATAACTCCACTAAGACCTTTTCATTTCTTGAGAGGCCCCGATTGATGTGTGGATTTTCCAATTTATATTGTATTGTTGTTTTCCTTTGAAATATTGATGAGTACGAATCAAGTCATATTATATGATCATAATAGGTAACCTAACCTTATCCCGCCTATTGTTTTAACAGTACCTAAACTTGACCTAATAAAAAAAATAAATAGACTGTTGCACGTGTTATAAAATCATTATTATATCGATTAAATTGGTTAATATTAGCAAAATGATTAAAGCTTTCTCTGAGGCCAGAATGAAAATACAGTGCTTGAATTTTGAAGCGTATGAATTCCCAAGAAAAAAAACTAGGAGCCCCCTTTTTTGGCATTTTTTCCACTTTATAGGATAAATAAAAGTGGTACCAAAAAAATCAATTACTTATCAACGACAACAGGAAATCCTAGGGAATTAGCGTGCCAGTTTGTATTTTTCCGAAAAAAACTACATATCGCGGCCACACTTAGTTAGCGCCGCTAACTTGCTTGGTCATGTTATAAGTATAGGGCAAAACACGATTTTTTCTAGCGTTGGTCCACCTCTTAAAGGTTTTATTATATTTTTAGGAAGAAAACAGATACTCTCACAATTTGTGTTAACACGTTTACAGCAAAAAAAATGTGGTTTGAGATTTCCCCTGTGAATGTTTGCCCGAAGGTCTTTGTTTAAAATTCAGCATGCTTTGTAATAGTCGGAAATATATCCTGAAATACATGGGGGCCAGTATGTAGCATTATAATCCCAACCACCTTTGTCAAATAAATAGACATAATGGTTATAGAAAAAAGGAATGGAGTAAATATTACATTTGAAACATTCAATTACCCCTCACACGTGGGACCGGATACTGACTTCACATAGTCATAGCCTACAGTACTTCGGGCGAGGGTTAGGTAGGGCGAGAATCCGTAATGAGGATATTCTCAATGGAATATTATACTCTTTCCCTCACACCTTTCTGATATACCTTAAAACGGAACGATAGCTTTAAAAGATTCCTTTTTGTGTTAAACACTGAAAATATATTTATTATATCCTTGTTGACAATACCAGATTTAACCTAGAAGAATAAATCTGTAAAATGTACGTCATAAACTTAAATCGGTCGGGAGAATAATCCATTAAAAATAGCAGTTAAAATCAAAGTGTTTTCACTTTTTAGAATAAAGAATTTAATTCGTTTTTATCTTTAACAAACCTAACCAAACAACAGATCTTAAGCCCTGTAAATGACTGTTCTGTATTTTCTTTTCAAAAGTAGAAGTTAGAGACTGACTTCTCCGTCTCTCTTGATATTATTCTGTACTCAATGTGACTGATCATTCAATACGCCAATAGTAAAATGTAAGCTATTAAATCGTACAGCATAATTACACAATATTTTTTATTAATGATGATTTGAAAATAAGGTTTTGCTTGAGGGTGTAGGTAAAGGTATGAACTCACATAATTTAACATTGTATTAACCTAAAAATGTCATCATCTAAGTACTTAAAAGATAGTTATTTATGTAATATTACAATACATTGGACATTAATAACGATAATAACTAAATTAATGTTATTGTTAATATCTAATATTTTTTTAATGTTTTGATTTCGTTATGAAGAGCCATCTAGTAGCATGTTACTAATAACACGCAATAAATCTTATTAATATTTCTGTGTATTGTAACGTCTTTATTGGATTTTGTTTTGTATGAAATATAAATGACCCAATTGACAGTCTTTCTTTAGGTACTTTCAATCATATAATAAATTTGTTATAATTTATCTAATAAAATTATTATTATTAATTATCTATTAAAAATATATATAATTACCGTTGATCTGTTATTCTTTGGACCAAAGTTAACATTATTTTATGTCATGGCATTTTATATATTTTTTAAATACTTAATCAACTCCCTATCACGCTCGTATTTCGCTTTGGGCGTTAATTGATACAAGCTTTACCTTAATGAAATAAAATAAATGAGCCTGTATTCAGCTTATCCATGATATAAATTAATGCAATGGGTATTTTCAAATAAATATAGTATAGGTTTCTATTTATATAACGTTTGTACAAATAATTCATTACCGATGGCAAACTGTAATAACTATAATCTGAAACTTACGACCCATTTGTTCTCTAAATCTTTTGACTAATTTTGATAATTGTATTTTCTACTCAGAAATTGAGTTTTCATTCACTTTTAATTTACCATTTAATTCAATATTTGAAGCGCCCTTGAGGTATCTTTGTACGATAACGGTGCTATATAAATTATCCATAATAATAATAATAAAATGGTGTTTTATATTATTAAATGTATAAGAGAAAAAAAGCTGTCATTTTTTTTGTTGGTTTTGTTAGTGCGGTGGAAAACTATATATATATTTTTTTTAAATGGATTTTTGGCAAATAAATCATACTAGATCTGTAATGAACAAACACAATGAGAAAAAATACAAACACCTGGGAACAAAATGTAATCTTTCACACCTGTCTCAGTATGAGAATGTAACATTAAACATTCAGTTGATGGGATTCGTATTCATGTATTTTGGATTTCAGATTTTATCACAATCTTATCCTTAAGTAAAAGAGATATCGGAATATTCGTTGTTCTTTTACTTTCCCGAAGGATACAGAATAGGTACCTACTAGGTACTTTCCCCTTATCCGCACCCTATGATGCATAGGGCACTCCATTGCTACACCAAATGCTATCTTGATCATTTTTTTACATGAAGGTAGGATGAGCAGTCTTTCGCTTCAGTCCCAGTCCAAGGTATCATATGAAAATCACATGTGATCACATTATATGAAATACGTACCCATCTTTTAATTATTATGCACAAGCAAATTTATACCAAACAATAATCCACAATAGGTTCTTACAAAAAAACTTTTGGTTGCCTGTAAAGTCGGTTTACGGACGATAATTTTACGTGATAACGTCATAAGAAAACATTTATGAAAAATAACGTACTTTTATGAATTGAATTGAATTATTATTACTGAATTATCAATATTTTGTATAATACAAAGCAGGAGTTAATTGATTTTTTTTTCTTTCCATAAATTATATATTTTTTTGTTTTTTCTTCTTGTGTGCTGCTGCTGTCTCCCTTCTACTCGAACGCATCGGCCGATGGAGTGGAAGAGAGATAGATGCGTCACAAACCGAACGCTTAGGCCGATCGTGCGTCTCTATCGCTTGTTCCGCGCTCTCGCTTGCACAATCGGCTCAGACGGAACGTGACAATGAGTCATGCGTTTTTGTGTGTGCAGCCGGCGTTCATCGATTAATAAGACGTTATCACGTCAGTAAAAACCTTACATTGATATTCGTCATAATGATATAAAAACAATGAAATAGTAAAATGTGTATTAATTTCCATGTTTTTCTTTGTTTCAGGTAAGGATTTTTTTTTTTTTTCATCGTTGCGACTATTCAACATTCACTAATCATAAAGGTTTGTAAATTTACATTAAAACGGCGCTTACTAAAATATGTTGAAATTTATTTTTCTCTGAAAATAAAACTGCTCGGTTTTCGCAAAAATCTACCTGTAACCAAATAACCATATCCAAATCTACCTGTAACCAAATAACCATATCCAAATCTACCTGTAACCAAATAACCATATCCAAATCTACCTGTAACCAAATAACTATATCATTTTAAGCTTCATAAGCTTTAAACTATAGGCACATTGCGCGAAAATTAAACCAAATAACGTTGTTTCATTATAAGTGTTACAAACAAACAATGTACAAATAAACATGTATCTAGAATAGCTTGTCATCAAAACCCTAGATCTATGTAAGTTTGAATCTCAATCTACCTTAACTTATTTTCTGAGTTTTTTTTTTAAAATCCCTGAAATTGAGATCATTTAGTCTATGATAAACGCATTGAAAAAGTAGCCTCTTTCCTGAACTTAATGTCCAGACATAAATGGCTATCCTAGCATACAAATAAGAAGACTGTAACGGAAAGGACGCTATCCTGCGCTATGTGCATAATATGCCCTTAAATATTATTCCTAACCCCAACCATACCGTAGATCGTGTTTCTAACCCCAACATTATTCTGTGTAAATCAGGGATGGCAAATAAACATAAATTTCCAAAATATGGGTATGATAACATTTAATGAAACTTCTTCCACCTGTGTTTGTACTTCTTGCATATGGTGAAAATGATTTACTTGTGGTATAAACATAACGTGATAAAGCAACCAATCCTAAATTTAACATTGTCATTTGTGGTACTGATATTACAAAGCACCGTAGTATAGTTCACCTATTGAGGAGTGAAATAAATAAATAGAAACATACCTTTAAGAAAGGCTCTAGCAGTCCCCGGCGTAATATTTAAACCAAAAAACGTAAAGGGAATATTAAAAAAAAAACACTAAGTGGAAGCCGGAGGCAACACTTTTGCGTTAATTTGAGTCAACTGCTTGTCAACGCACCTACGCCTGAAATAATAAAAAAACATAGATGGCATACAAATATATTTTCAATATAGCGATTTTTATAGAAATAATTATAATTTTAATGTGTTTTGAATCACACCTCTAAAAAACAACCTTTATAAATCCGATTTATCCGATTTTTGGTGTTATTTGCTAATCTTGGAACTGGTGCCATCCTTGTTCAGATCGTTTTTATGACCCCAACTGTATCAAGGAAATGAGAACATAGAAAATTCTATCCATCTACCAGAGTTTTGCGTTCGGAATAAATTCGCCGGAAAATTTGATGTATGGACATTTTCTTCTCCTCCCAGTTCTTGGCTCATGAATCCTATTCTGGAATCATTTGACTTCAAAACCTCTCGCGAATAATTGATATTGTTAATCAGGCCATAAACTTAACTGACGTCAATGTGTTGTAGAATTCTAAATCAAATTGCACGTCTTAAACAAGTTTAGGTCCCAGCCGAGATTGACTTATCGACTATGACTTTCAGCTTTAGAAATCAGCAAATCCGTTGAAACTTTTAGCACTTCCGAATTCCCTTAATGTCCACCATAATGCTATTGGTGTGACAGAAAAATGAAGATTATTGCTAATGAAAAAACCCGTTTCAATATATAATTTTTAAATGTTCGCCCAGATCATATTTCGCTTAGACTCCGATTGTGTTCAGCTTGAAGAGTCGACATGTTAAACGTGATACACTGCTAAATAATAATTATTATCATTAGCACTGCCTTTAACAGTATTATTTTATATCATTTCTGTTTTCGACTTCGAAACCAAAATTTTGGGATTTATGGTAAAGCCCCGACGCTTTATTTCCCATTATATTTGATTCATGTGTTTGGGTATTATTCTTCCTGTTTACTCTGATGGAACCTTCGCAAATAAAGTGTTCGCTACGCACTTTCAGTCCGCTGCGATTTATGGATCGTTAAATATATTGGTTTGGTCAATGGACACTGAAATCCTTGATATATAATATACCATTACAATTCCCGTTTCCAGTTTCGTTAGCAGAATTTTTGAGACACTTCTTGTATCGAGCAGCCGTAATCTTCCCCAGGCAGCGGATTGAAGTGTCTGCTAGTAAGATGTAATAAAAATTGTTTGGTGTAAACCCAAATTACGAGCATTATATTGGCACTCTCAAGTTTAGATAAATTATGAATTTGAGGCGACTATCAGCCTTGGATAAATTTTATTTCATAAGCTACGAAATCGGTTAATTTTATTATTATTTCGAAGATATAGGTACGGCTTTTTATATCCTTCTTTTTTTTATTTAGACCTGATTGATAATGATCTGTTAGACTCTGGGTTGTAGTTGCCTCCTGAGAAGTGTATTCCTATCTGTCGCATAACCTAGGTGTTTTGGATGCAGCAATGTCTTGGATTAAGCTAGTTAATTTAATTCCTTAAGCTAATTAATTGTGTAATTAAGTCATCCGTTATTTTTTTTTTTTTATCTTTTAACTCCGGAAATTTTCACCTACAGAAATTTTTTTTTTCCATCTGACTCAGATAGATATGTCTGACTATTGAATAATAGCTCTAATAATAAACATGTATATGTGCATATATTATTTGGGTACAGTATTATGAAAACGCAAATATTTATTTTAATCCAAATAAATACAAAATAAGCTACGAATGTTAAGTAACCATTTTAATACATATGTGCATTTAAAGCATCCCTTTATTCTCACAGAAATAAGTGGGTACTAATAATATCAAATTTATGTTAGAAGAACTCACTTTGTAGTTATTCATTTATAAACTATATTTAAATTAAAAAAACTTTGATTTAACTACTTTTTTTAAAAACTACTTTTTTTTTATTATTAATCTAACTCCCGACCGGTTTCGAGGCAACACGTGTCTCTTTTTCAAGGGTACAAGAATAAAATAATAATTAAAAAGTAGTTAAAAACAAAGTTTCCAAATATTCTCTAAAATTATTATTTTAAATGTACCTAAATTTTAATCAATACGATAGTAAATTTTAATTGTAATCAAATTTTTGAATCGGTTAATCGAAACATGTTCTCAATGTTTATAATAGATTCACAGGGGTGATAGTATTATTAAAAAAATATATAAAAGACACCAAAGTATTTGTAATAACCTTAATGTACGACGATTTCAAAGATTCACTCTGACGATTAGATTATTTACTACAATATTATATTTGCTAATTTGCGGAGGAAAGGAGGCTACAGGTCATTTGATAATCACAAAGCGAGGTCACGACATAATAAAGGTTGTGAACTTGTGTCCCAGAGGTTACGATACTTGAAGTTGACGAAATATGTCTGCCAATTTAAAATATGTTTGCCATTTCGTCGTTCAACCAAAATGGATTAAAATTAAAGACTTATTCTGCGGTGCGTTAAAAGCATATTACTTAGGTACAATTTTTATGCGAAATTTTTAGTCGTTATGAATTATATTTCAACAGGTAGTTAGTGTGATAACACGTAACAAGAATAGTAAGAAAATAAGGCGGAGAGATCTGTTACATTGTCGAAATTAGTAACGTTATATGGAACTGTTTTAGCGGAAATATCCATAACATTTATTTCATTTATTTTTATTTATTTATATAGTCATACATAACATTATGCATTTATTTATTACTTTAACTGTCTAACTAGGGTTGATACCCCGTTCTAAGACAGCCAAATATATGACTTTTTTGTTATAAATACATTTTCATGTTACATGTTACAAATATAACATTTTTGGAAAAAAAAAGAAAAAAAGAAAAAACAGGATGATTTATCACTGTAAAACACTTGGTTAAAACATATTTGAATACATAGTAAATAATAATAATTAAGAGAAAAAAAAGAAAAAAAAAAGTATTAAGTAAAAATGTTTTAAGGACATTGTAAAAATGAATATAGTAAAAATGATAACATTATTGAAAGATTTAAAAAAAATCTGTACTTATAAGGTACGGTACACCATCGAGCATGTAAATATAAAAAAATGCACTAGTACGCTTATAGGACAACCATTTTCATCAATATATCAATTTTCGAATAGAAAACACAAACTGCTATGCACTTGTCGTAATAAATCATATAAAACAGTGTTTATACTCTTACTGTATCCTATTATCCTCAGATATAGAAGAGGACTATTATTTAAATCGTAATTAATTATTTCATTTTTAAAAATCCGTCTACCACCTCGTCTTACGTAACTATACAATGTTTCTTTTTCTTTTTAAATATTTGCGGATGCTAATAAACCAAATTGGGTAGATACTAAATAAGTGTACACAATTTTGGACTCGCGTCAGAGCATAAAGTTCTCAAGATGGAACAAACGCCACGAACTTTACTAATACTTTGCTTTATGAATTTCTTGTGGAACTTTTACGTGTTTTATATGGAACTGTTTTTATCGTATTACCCCGTGAACTGCCATTTTTTGGGCAGTCGTGAAAACCCAACTGAAAACTTATTCAATGTCGAGGGTTTTATTGAGATTTACTTACTCATTTTTTTTGAGAGCTATTCAAATAATGCATAAATATTTTTAATGCACACATTTAATGGAGTGGAGAATATGGATTCCATAAGCTGCTTCGAAGCTAAGCGATCCGCCGCTAGTTCCCACGCATCCTCTGTAGTCCGGTCCACGTCCCGAAGCACCGACGCAAACTGCCGACAGATTGTCAGCACGGACGACGACGCACAGCGAAGGACTGTTTTAAAACAAGGAAAATACACCCTTGCTCAAAAATAAATTTCGTTCGAGTTTCGTCTCCGCGTACAAAATATAAATCAACATAGCTTATTAAAGCTTATAAAATCTTTTTATTTCAGATATTATTGATATCTCAACAAAGACAGAGAAACTCTGGAACCGAATGTGGGTTATCTAGGCGTTTACAGGGCTCATGAACTGTCATTGGTTGGGTTAAGTGGCCACTTGATGTACTACAACATTCCCCATTCCGCCTATCATTTGACAACCATATATCGTCGTCATACAAGAGAAAGTGACCAAGTGCATATTTCGCGAAAACGTGATAAATGACTATTTGACAACTTACTAACACAATGGTTGCCTGGAAAAAATGCCCAAGTGATTTTAAAGTTGGAAATATAATATCTAGACTTGTTAAAAAGATCCATTTAAAAAATAAAAATAAAACAAAGATGTAAAAAATGTTTAAATGACTCTCCTGAAAAATTTACACTTCGTAAGTTGGTCACTTTCTCTTGTATGACGACGATATGACAAATTTTTGAAACTTCTATATATGTTGAGTTTGTACAGAAGTATCCACATTTGAGTTGGTTTTTCGACAAATTTTAATAGTTTTTCTCTCTAGTGACATCTGTTGAGAAGAATGGTTACGCATTTTTTGGCTATCTAACTTTATTGGTGTAGGTAAGGTTCATCCGAACGTAATTACTTACTAGAAGACGCCTGAAGATAATAAATATCGAATGGACTTACCCAAATATCCGCAATATAATATATATAATAAACAAACGTATCATTTTTATTTAAAATCGTACCGAATTTACTTATAATTCTGACTCATATCTCCTAAGGTGTAATTTATCGATTCGCATTACATTTTCCACTTCGATACATATAGTATTATCTGGTTATACGCCTCATATAGCACGCTACTAGTGAAGAATACTATTACTAGGTAGGTCTCCATCTTATTATTGAGCATTTGTTTCACGTATTAACTTAGCGGTTTGCGGTTTACTCCACAATGTACATTTTACATAACTGTCACGCTAATTTACTTATCATTATTTATGTACATACATCAGAAAATGTATAATTATGTGAAATATGACATTACTTTTAATTAATTCTCTTTTATTTTCCTAAACCCTACATTAAGCTTTCATGCTAGCCCGAGGTTGGATTTTATTAAGTGAAAAAATATTAAGTTAAATAAAATATGACAATCGTTTTCTGTAAAAAAAAAAAAAAAAAACGTTTTTCTGACATGAGTTTTTATATAAAAAAATATTTTCACTTTTGCAAATTTTCTTAAGTAAATTAACACACCTTATAAAAGGAAGTTTATTTACTTTGTTTGTTATATAAAGACTTAAAAGAGTAGCGAGCCAAAGATCCTTTCTGAATTTCCATTTAACACGTAGGAAAGTAGCTCTGAAATTCCGAAGCAAATCTTTTCATTACTCCTGTTATGTAGAAATACTGCTTCTCGCTCGACTTTTCGCTTTGGGAGTGAGTGCACGTTAAATTTAAGAATTTTCTAAAAAAAATGTTTTCGATTGGCTGTTTGGCTTAAAAATTGAAAGAAATATTATTTTATTTCTTCATGTACCTACTTGAGGAATGACACTTGTAGCGAGAGAGTTAATATGATGTTCCCTGCATTATCTCAACATGTTTGTGTGAAAGCTTTGATATATAAGTATTATTAATGAAAATGGACTCGAAATTCCTTTCAAGGCATATTGATCTCACAGTGCACATAATATGTAACATGTTTTTAGTCTAAGTTCCCGTGTTTTGGTATTCAAAAGATTGTCCTTTGACCTTTTCTGCTAAATATTTCATTACCGGACCCTCTACGAGATTTCTCCTGAAATGATCATGATTTAAAAATCTCCCTTTGATCTTGTTCCCTACTTTGCATCAAAAGCTCTAGCCATATTTGTATATTTACTAAAATAAAAACAAATTACCGGTGTTTATAAGCGCATACACAAGGTAACCTTACAATATTTAAATCACACAAGGGATGATATTATCATTTCAGCCCGTTGAGGTCCACTGCTGGACATAGGCCTCCCCCTGCCGTATCCACTCCTCCCGATCCTGCGCCGCCCCCATCCACTGTCTTCCAGCAGACTTCCTGATGTCGTCCACTCATCTCATCGGTGGATGTCCTTGAGGCCTCTGATTTTTCGGTCTCCACACCAGAACGCGTTTCGTCCATCTGTCGTCCGTCATTCTGGCTATGTGACCGGCCCATTTCCACTTCAACCAAGCAATTCGCTCCACCACGTCGCAGACCTTTGTCTGGCGTCGGATCCAATCGTTCCTTTTTCGGTCTCTTAATGTTATTCCAAGCATAATTATCTCGATGCTCCTCTGTGCAATATTACAAAACTCTGATATTATAAAATCTATAAATCATTGTTTTAGCACTTATTAGGCTTTGACACGGTAGTTTACCGTGCTAACGATAAATTATTACATTACTAGGTAGACTGACAATTTAATTATGTAAGTATTTGTCTCACGTGACTTTGTTTCAGCTGCATATTGAATGAAAAAGGTATTTCCTTCTCCTTTTTTTCCCTTACCCGCACCTGATGGTGCATAGAGTATCGCATTGGTAGAACAAGTGCAGTGAATCTTGATCCTTTATTAAATAACGACAAGATGATCTGTCTAACAAAGATACTGCTGTTAGATTACCCGTTATTTGCCTCCTTTAAATTTGTAGTTTTCGAAATTCGGAGCGCAGAATGGGCGAGTAGGGTGAAATGGGCTGGTAGGAATCCACCCTTTGTTGTTGTACCGACATTGTTATTTTAACTGTATGTTTTGGGATATTAGTCGTTTTTCTTATTTATTAGCAGTTAATTCGAGAAACAACTTATATTTAAAGATTTTACACATTGTCACCTACGCAAGGTAAAAGTATTTTGCAAAGTGACATACGAAAAGGAGTGAAATATTTAAATTTTTATGTAAAAATTTAGATTTCCCCTAAATATACAAATGATAAAACATACAAAAATTTTATCTTTTAATGTGTTGATTTTTTATTTAAAAAAGCAATTTCCTTCCATTTTGTTCTTTTTATCTCTTCAAACATATTTATCTTTTTATACCTAATAATACAACATATCAGAGTTTCTTTTAAAAGTTTCGTTATGTTTAGTTTCCCTTCGCATGCTGCCACTAAAACATTCGGGAGGTACTGCTTTTACGTCCTTATTTGAATTTTAAATTTTCGCCTATTTTTGGGAGACATTATGAGGAGAATATTTAAACTTTGGAAACTTCCTCGCTCGGTACTGAAATGCTTGGAACCTTGCCTTATATATTTATTCCGAATATTCGTACGTTGTTATGCATGCAAATTTCCACATTGTGTTCTTCCAAAGAAAAACAAATATTGTCATTAAAAATATCTTTCAACGCATGAAAATGTAAGAGGTTTAAAGTGAAACACCTTCCTGCTTTATAACAAAAATCGATAAATTTTTCGCCAACTTTTTACTTTTTTATAATAATACTCTTTTTATAAATAATACTCTTTTTCTTTTCTAAGAAAGTGCTTTTTATATCAAATTCTAGGGAGGTTATGATTGGAATATCTTCATTCATAAAGTTAAAGTATTTTCATAATATATTGCGGGTATTCCGACCAATATATCGTCATTTCCCATATTACCCACCCTGACGATTATTGTCACAATTTCTACTCCTCCATACCGCTCCATGACGCAACTCCATGCCTAGCGAGTTGCATTTTGGGAGTGCCGAAGTAACCAAAGTTCAGCATAGTAACTAGTTGTATTCAGTAGTGAACGAAACTGACGCGACGTTCACAGTAGTTGAGTTTCCATGTTTGATAGAAACTGTCTTTCAGAGTCGAGTTGACGTAACCGACGTCCAACTAACGTTATTGCCCGACCAGGGGAAATACTTAATGTCATTTTTGAGTTTACAAAGATATTTAGTAGTGCAGTGCTCACCAACAGCCGCTAGCTGGTAACAGCATCCAGAGAAGACCTCCAGCCATTGATTTATAATACACTTAGTTCTGCCTTGCAGAGTAAATTATTTAGAAAAAGTACTGACACGAAGATTCCGAACCTTTAATTCTTACCAATACACTTACACGGGCCGACCTATCAGAGCCCTTCGACTGCCGGCAAGCATCCGCCCACACACCGCAAAAGGTATGGGCTATATATAGGGTTACAGTAACAGTATACAATACTAACCCGTTCCTTACGAGGAGCGTTGAATTTTACCATGTATCTAAAATGACTTTTTTTCTTGTGGACGGGCTGTGGGCCATTATTTAAGAAGAAAACTTCCTTTGAATAATAATTATTTTAGGCTATGTAAACAAATATTAATAAACACTAACATGTGGAAAGTTACACCATCTTTTTTGTTAATTTTATCCGTACGGTTTTTACACGGTTTCACTACACAGGAAGGCATTTCGGAATGTTTTCTGAACGTCGGACTCGCCGGCGGTTAAAGGAATACTGAATACGCGTCTGGCGGAGTTGGAGGTTTTGGCGGAGTTGAAGTGTCATTCATTTTTTGGGTTCAGTTCAAATCTAAACGTATTAATAAATCAATGCCTCCAGTCTATACACGGAAGAAGCCGACAACACGCCCCCAACAAGAAGATTAGTGGAACTACATCTCGTTCCACCCGTTATCACCCTTTATCAGTCCACTTTTATCCCACCCTGACGAGCACCAGTTCCCCGGGTCCCTACAGTGGGTATTTTCTTGGTAACGTGAGATTTTAACCAATTTCAAATAAATTCTTAAGTTGCCCATATAATTTTCGGTTATGATGTAGTCAGGTGAATTTAATTCCATGTTTTATCATCATCGTCTACTTTTGCACTAGTGTGTAGTAAGTAATCTCCAATAATAATTGACCCTTACGATTGACGTCATTTTCTTGCGTCATTTAACCGTTGCTATCTTTTAATTACATGTATTAGGGTAGGTAATTGACAGGCAAAGTTTATTGTGGGAACTTCTGTACATGAACCAACTAACCAGAGTTGACTGTATCTCTTCCCAGATTTCCGGCAGTGCATATTTCATTAAGCCTATTCCAGTTTAATTATTTCTCAAGCAAAATTAATTTGAATTAAGGTTTATAATACAATTAATTTCACGGGTCTTAGCTATAAATCAATCCCGAACGAGTAATTACAAAATGGAAGCTGCTTTAGCGCGTCGCTTGTCTTAAATATTTATTTACATATATGAATTAATTTTGTCTTCTTAAATGAATTAAATAGCTGTTTTTTCGTGAATTTAAATTTGTTCGTGTTTAAACTAGTTTGAATCCAGGTTTTATGCAAAATTCCGCTTCCTATGTGGAGCATTGCGTATTTCACAAATTGTCTCCAAAATAAAATAAATAGTAAAGAATAAAAAATCTCTGTACGTCAAGTACTTGAAAGTGGACATGTGAAAAGTCGGAATAACCGGCATATGTGCATGAGAAGATGTATGAATGCAGAGGAAGCAAAGGAAGTCTGTCAGGACAGAGTGATATGGCGTTCTATCCTCTCTGCCTACTCTTACGGGGAAATGGCGTGATGGTTAGTTACTTAGTTAGTTTAGTCTCCAAAATACTTGAGCGGTCTGTAGGTACCTACTCTTCCCATGTCAGGTCCGCGCCCCGTAGCTATTTTTACTCTACCAACATAATGGCGGCCTCCGTGTGTAATGGCTAAGACGCAAGTCTCGGTACTCAGGTTCCGGTTCGATTCCCAGTGAGATCACAAAAATTTTCTCAAGTCTGGGTGTTTGTCCTCTCTGTTATTGAGGTGGTCAAAAATAACAATAAAATACTCGCTTTAACTGCAATAACTTACCTTAGTATTTGTTCATTTGTACTCTCCATATCATTTCGAACATATTTATTTTTAAGGAGATAAGTAGGTTTTCAGGAAAAATGGCTAAATAATGTTTTTTATGTCTGTCAGTTAAAGTTAACAGAAAAAGGTGTAGCACAAAAACACACTTAGGCTGTTTATTAATATCGTAAACCATTGACATCAGCTGTCAACTGTCATTTTTCCAGACACATCTCTATATTCAAGGAAGAAAGAAAAATGATACCAATAACCAACCATTACAGCATGGTAAATACGCGCTAGCGCTGTCAAAATAATTTTCGTATCAATAACTGTTTATTTTTAGCATTTACAATTGTAAATTTTTGAATATTTTTTTTTTATGATTTATTTTAGGCAAATCACTGTCTATCATTTTAGAGGTTATTTTTATATTTCATTTTTAAAATGATATTATAAATGTATGTTAGTATGCAAACATTACCTGCCACACAATTCTAGGTCTTCATCGCGCATCGTGTTTGTTATCGAGGAGTAATGGGTTTTAACTGCAATTGAAATTCTCATTTAAAAAACGACATATTTTGATACAATTTTGCAATATTCCTGCAGTCAATGAGTAATAAAATACATCACAAAAATTTTCTCATAGGAAAGAATTAGATTTTAATTAACACAATTCACACGTCATCCATGAGAGGTTCTATATCTGGCCGACATTGCATTTTAACGGCCCGTAAGCTCCTAATTATAATAATTAATCAAAGAAAAATTTTTAAAAAAACACATGAGTTCTTTGATGTACACTTATATTTTTTAAGGGTCTGCTTTCAAATAGTCGGATATAACTGTGTCAGAAAGCAGGAAACAATTTGTAGTGGAGAGGGATTCAAACCTAGAGACTCCAATTATTAGCAGTCCGTTAATCTACCACAAGACCACGGTTCATAATTCCATCAAGAATCCGCTAATTTTGTTTCGTCAATAAAATTACCGAATTACTAATAACTGATTAACCGAACAAGTGACACGAGCCGGTACGAGATACCCATCCGACATTCGCAGAATTGTCAAAATTATAAATTTAGATCGTGACAAGGGTGGGATGAACTAAATAATAATATTACCCGACAACAGAAAACGTAGCAGGAGAACAGAACGAACAGACGGCAGTGTTATTAAATTATTCGCTTTTACGAGAGTTACCATTCCTCCAGGGATCCCTCTTGTTCTACGCGTATTACTTAGTACTTAGTATCTACAACAAGTCATGGCTCCCTGGTATTCTGGCCGGAGCGAGACGGTATTATTGATACAAATAGACGATTGTTCAATATCCGATGACCGGGCCAAAGAGTGTTTTGTGTTTCCGTGTTTTGTTGCTGTTTTTGAAGAATTGTGTACCTACTTCAATAGTTGTTAACTTTTCCCTACTATTGCATCCAGTTTCGCATTAAGTGCATTTTTGTCTTTATATAATTTTTTGCCGGCTTGACGTGGGGCTATTTTTAATTGTACTATTTCTATAGCTATGTATTTGTTTGAATTATTTTATTTTTATTGTTTTTGTCATGGAATGTTAAAATTACTTAGTCCACAAATATTCGAATAAAAATAACAATGGTTTTATTATACCTTCATATACAATGGTTATTAATTTATGCTAGCACAAGGAACAAGACGTGTGCGCTGTAAACATAATATTGATTACTATCTTTCTTGGTATCTATATTCTTGTTTTAAAATACTTTCTGTACTTTTAGACAGCCTAATACATACACCCACATCACACACACACACCCTCACGCACGGAGGTAATCTCTCATACAGATGAAATGAATTTGTAATGAGGTATGTACCCCAGAGAACTTCCTTCAAAATATTATGAGGTATACCTACCTACGAAAAATGTTTGAATATAAAATTTTGTCATGTAACTAGATTATAAGAAAGTAGGATTCATTTAATGAAAAATCTTAACCTCTGCATGGTATATATTCTTTGGCTTCCGGTTTCGGGATAACCAACCCAACTTAAAAAATATGACTAGAAAAGGCATAATGCAAATATTTTTAAAATTTGAAAGTAAGTACCTACCATTGTATTTATTTTTAAGACGCTGCTGGATTTAAATCATGAAGATTCCGGGTCCACCATAATCAATAGTGGTTTTTCTACAGCCTGGGTGTGCTGTGTTGCTCTTTCCTCATGTAATCGTAACTTTGCATTTCGATGTGGTAAAAAAAAACATAATTAATTTATTACTCATATTATGTTTGGTATTTGATACTACAACTACTACTACTACTACTACTGCTGCTTTCTCTATCCGCACCCAATGGTGCATAGGGCACTGCATTGGTACACCAAGTGCAATGTATCATGATCATTTGACTGTATTTATTAAACGTTTCGCTTAGGTTAATTAAATTAAAATCACTTAACAAAGCAATCCCTTCAAATAAACTTTGGCTATATTGTAAGGACCTTTTCTAAATTCCGAGACAGTAAAGTTTTCTGGCGTGCAAAGTAGTAAATTCCTTTGTTAGCCAAATTTTTCAAGTGGTTTTGTTCCTGTGGTCCCCATTGTGTCTTAAAACTTATTTGGACATTTTGAAATTCCAACAAGGAAAGGAAGTTCCTCCACTCGTAGTGAACGTTTCCTGACAGGTACAACTACTCCCGTTTTTGTTTTTGACTTTTTCCTGTCCTGGTTATATATTTATAACGCCCCTGAGTCCTCAGACCCTTGGACCAGAGATTCTGGTTGATATTCCCCGATCCCTTAAGATTTGTCCTTGGAGATGTAAGATACAGAACCCCGAGGGTAGTCGGTGGTCTCTGGGGATTACTCTTTGGGGGGTTTATGAAAGCAAATAACGTACAAGGGTATGATTGAACTCTTAGTAAATTTAACATCAAGATATTCTGCAAATCTTTGTAAATAGATGAAGAAAATAAACTAGCATTTAAATACACACAACGTATCAGGTTTTCGGCGTCCTGGTCGTCCACTGCTGACGATCTTTCGACAGTTTGCGTCAGAGCTGCGTGACGTAGACCTGACTTGGAAGGATGCGCAGGAACTGGCGGCCGATCGCTTGGCTTGGAGGCAGTTTGTGGAATCTACATGCTCCACATAGGGAGCGGAAATGGTATTATGATGATGATGATGAAGTACATACATAATATAGACTTGATACATATTATACATATTATACTGTGTGTTTTATGATAAGTAAAACTGGGATTTTATTTTATTTTATACGAGCAACAATTAATAGTTTCAAGGTGTTGGTGAAATAATGGTTATTCAATCAACTAATATATATATATTGATGGATACGTTGCGTTGGTCGAAGTAAAAACAATACTACTACACTTTCCCTTATCCGCACCCAATAGTGCATAGCGCACTGCATTGGTACACCAAGTGCAGTGTATCTTGATCATTTTATTACACGAAGGTAAGATGATCAGTCTTACGCTTCAGTACCAGTCCAAGGTATCGCACAATAAATAAATAAATAAATAAATTGTAGCAGTACGTAATAATTTATCATTAAAAAAAAAATACTTAAACATTTTGGTTTGTATGACTACGCAAAATAATCGGCATATTTATCGTTAGAAATAATTTATGAGTGCATTGAATAAGATTTTAAATGTTTATATGAAATACGTACCTACCATAAAACATAGTACTTAAACTTTAGACAACATTGAAAATAAACTATTCAGCCTTAGGCTACGTTAAAAAAAAATACAGTTTTGTCTACGCGTAGCTTTTTTTGTTAACTCTCGAAACTCAAAAGTGTAACAATTTTTTTATGTTTATTAACTTAAACATAAGCACGCTTCTATTATAATATTTTCTCAACTATTTGAGTATATTTTGATAACATTGTGTTGTATTCTCACATTGTTTACTCAGCTATTCATACATCATCGTCTTTATTATTTTATTAAGCAACCATTTTGTTGTAAACTGAACACAAGAAAAGTTTAACCTGGACAAGAGCTTTTGTTCAGAATATGATACAACCGCTTTCTTAAGAATGGAATCATTTTCTCGGCGGGTTTACCTAATTTACTAATAAGAATGTAACGGATACCACAAAATATTCCAAAAACAAGAATACTACGCCTTTACATTGTTGCTTACACTAAGACAAAGAATTGTCTTACATTTACATATTTCATTTTTAGATTCTACAGGAATTTATTGCTGAAATTTTCCTCAAAATTTTTTTTATTTTTCAGTATATCGTAAAAGTGAAAAATTTGTTTGCATAAATTATACAGAAAATTAAATGCGTATATTATTGAACTGAAGATGGCAGCACGCACAAGGAACTCGCAATCCGTCTAGGAATTGCTGGAGCAACCTTCAACACGATGCGTGCTGTCTGGAATTCCAGTTTATACTCGGTCAAAACAAAATCCCGACTCCTTAATTCCTGTATTGTGCCGGTGCTCCTTTATGGATGCGAATCCTGGCACCTCACAAAAGCTCAGAATGCTCGCTTGTTGAGCTTTGAGAATAAATGTCTGAGAAGGATTCTAGGCATTAGGTGGTTTGACTTCCTAACCAACGCTAAAGTTAGGGAACGGACGCAGCAACCTCCAATAACTGGAGTCGTGAAGATGCGGCGATGGACCTGGCTTCGGCATGTACTCCGGATGCCGCGGGAGAGCCTGATCCCTCTTCTTTACGCCTGCAGGATCCCGCCGTCCTGGCAGACCGTCGATGACCATCCTACGGTTGTATTCGGCGGAGCTGATGGATGTGGGCCTGACGTGGGAGGAGGCGAGAGAGCTGGCTGGTGACAGGGTCTCCTGGAGGGATCTAGTGATGTCCACATGCTCCACATAGGAGCGAACGTGGCAAAAGAAGAAGAAGAAGATTATTGAATACTGACATATATTTCGCGTTGTTTTTTTTATTTGCAGTACCCCGCTGGTAATAAAAAAAATACACGATATAGGATTTTTATTAGTTATTTTTTGGATAAGATACTTAACATTTAAACCCCGCTTTTTGTAGGGGTAGATTTGCTCAGGTTTTAAGAAAAATGGTTGTATATTGCATTTTTTTTAACTAGATTTCTTTGCGCTGAAACTGGTTTTATTATTTTTTAAAAAATAAATTTGATTTTACTAGAATAAAAAAAAAAGTTTTATAATTAGATTATTTTAACGTTGAATCGGTAAGTTCGGAAATATTGAGGATCAGATAAGATATAAATGAATTAAAGACGATTATAAAAAAAAACCTTGAGCAGCTTATCCAACATTGCAAATTTCTAATGGTTCTCGAAAACTATCCTTACAGTAGGGAAAACAAAAAAATTGAAAAATTACCTATATATGGTAATAATGATCTATTAAGTCGTGTCAGTTCATGTTCCATACATCACCGGTAGTGTTTAGAATCGCAGGTTTTCTGATTAATGACCACTGGTTTCCATACTCTCTACACACATAAGGCAATAAATTATGTTGGTTCCGCCCGAGTACCTGAATCGCCAGCCTTGAACCGTAAGGGCGCGATCCGCGCGGCAGCCGCAGGCCTCCATTAGCGATACACCATATATCAATATTGTTTGCGGATTCAAGGGAAAACCTTCCTTAATAACTCCTAGGGTAAAATCTGCCTCTTAAAATAACCCGAAAAGCCTCATGTACTTCGTCTGCTGAAACGTGGGAATCAAATTATAAAATCGAGGTAAAGCTCGTTCATTTCGACCAGAAAGAAATAATGTTAACGAAATTTTTTTGCCAGAGTTTAATTCTCGCTGCTTTTCAGTTTTAATTAAAGTTTGGCTTCGTTGATTTATTATTCTTTTTTACCTTTTATTGATTAAATAGACATTGAGAAATTAGACTCCAAAAAATAACAAGAATATCCTTATAACCGTTTCAAAAAAATAATTATAATTATGAATCGATAACTCAACACTTTAGATCAATTACATCTCATCATCATCATATCCGCTCCCTATGTGTAGCATATGGATTCCACAAACTGCCTCCAAGCCAAGCGATCAGCCGCCGGTTCCCGTGCATCCTCCCTAGTCAGGTCCACGTTCCGCAGATCTGACGCAAACTGCCGACAGATTGTCAACAGGAAAGCATGGTTAAGGCTCTCGGGAGGCATACGTAGTATATGGCCTGTCATGAATAAAATATACAAAAAAAGCAACAAGTTTTTTCTGACATGAGCACCTACGTTAACTCCGTATAAAAACAACCTTCATTTTGAAAAACGCTTTTGAATTACTTTATATTCTAATTCTCTTTTAAACTTAATAATATTCATGAATTTGTGAGGGTAAAGAGTAGGAATTCCTTAAATAATCAGATAATGGTATGCATACACCGTGTAACAAAACCCGATGTACAAGCGGGAAACCAGTGAATCTACATCATATTTGGCGCCGATTTCGTAGAATAATTTCTTTGCTTGGTGTTTTACAGAAAATTGAGAAAGAATTTGTTTTTTTTAATAATTTTTTACAATTTGTCATCAAATATCATCTATTTAGTCATAACAATACTATCTTTAAAGAAAGCAATAGCGAAAACTAAATATAAAAAAAAAGTGTAATTTTACTTAATCAACGATACCTACTTACTTCAACCAATTAGATATTAATAACACGAGTCTATCAACTTTTAAAAAGGAACTCCTAGAAGTGTATGCCCAACCCCCACAAATCTCTTTTGAAATTATCAATTAACGTACCCCTAGTTTTATATAAAAATTTTCTCCTTAATCTTTACTTTACTTTCCCTTCAATATGTTTCTAAATATGGAAACTTTACTGGTCTATTCACTTATTTCACTATCATCACAAATGTTACTATTTTTAATGTACTATTTGTTTCCTAAATAAATGAAAATAAAAAAAATAAAATAAAAATAAAAAAGCTTAGAATCCCGGTAAATCACAATTATTTTTTTTCCTCAAGCCTGGGTGTTTGTGACGTTGTTTCCCTCTGCAATTTGGCCTCCTCCTGTTGAAGTGGTTAAAAAAAAAGCTTGTACAAGAAGAAAAAAACGTTTTTTTTTTTAAGCTCAGATTCAAAAGTCATATCACACATTCGACTCCAAATATGATGCAGATTCATCAGTTTTCGGGTTGTACTACGAGTTATGTTACTCCATGTAGAATAAAAAAGCCAGAACAAAAGAAAAGCTTAGAAAATGTAAGAAAAAGGCTCCTTTTTCTTATCTAAACGACTTTTGGTATGTCAGTCATATGAGTATGAACAGCAGCCAGATAAGATAAATAACTTTTCTCTTTACAAACTTTTCTTTTTTCCTAGTTACGATGTTTAAATAGAAAATTGTTGTAATTGCGTCTAAGCAATGGGTTTTCGCTGTAAAACAGTAATTTTAATATTTAAAGTACAAGCTAAAATCGGGGTTTTAATCATGTGTAATGATTCCGGATGACTACAATATTCGTGTAGTATTGTAAATAAATTGGTACCTTGAAGTACGTCTGTTGACTTCCATACAATGGGTTCTATCGCCCCCCCTTGTTCCCATCCCGATATGATTGTCGATGAATTCCCTTACAATATGAATTCCTTGCCGGCATTACTCTGCCTTGCACCGAGCCTATTTCAGATTCTGCCATTGTCTGTTTCGGTTGCTGATTCGGCGTTATAGGACGGAAAATTGAATATTGAATACCGAATTGAATACCGTTTTCCGCGAATCTATAGCCGCCAAAACTATCGTCTGACGGCTGGGACATACAAACACGGAGCTATGAAAATATCTTGGAACAAAATGTTTGTGTGGAAAATACAACATTTATGGTAGAAATAAATATTTAGTTATCAAACAAAAATACAATTTTATTGAGGTACTACATAGACTATAGATTATAAAAAAAATTTAAGCACACTAATTGTAAATGTTTTTGTATTAAAGAATTACAAATGGCGTTGTAATTATTAGGTTTTCAAGCTCTTTTACTAGTCCAACCCTCTAGCGATACGAGTTTTTAGTCATCAGAATATTTTACTTCAATTTCCAAATAACTAAACAGTTTTGGGCCCAAAACGCAAAACGACTTAGTGAGGAAGTTGCCTTTCTATAAGGCACACAGTAATTTAAGCCACTAGCATATCTGGTATTGATATTTTGCTGTGTTCTCAACTTATCAACACCCCAAAAATATAGAAGAACCGCTTTAATATAAACAAATTTTTATAATCAGTTCTCTATTTGTAGTATTGGGGAAGAAATATATGTGTATCGCGTCACCGACGGTTAATTTTTTCATTCGCCGAAAGTTAAGAAAGAGAGTTAATTAAAGTTAAATTGAACACTCTTATACCCATACAATTATTTTACCAAGCGTTTCGTTACGTTACGCATTAGATTTATGTTTCGACATCGATAAGAGATAAGAGCAATAGTTTGTGTAGGTGATTAACGAAGTGCCGACGTGGATTTACGAGTATAGTTATAAGGTTTATCAACAGGGCTCTAAATTTCCTATTTGTTTTCGGAAATTCCGCCAAGTCCTGGTCCCCCGCCTACTGTTATCTCTCCTGGCTGATTTCCTCTATCAAATCGTACAATAAATGCAAATCCTGATCATTGTTTTCTAGTCAACCGTTACTATTTTCTCTTTCCCTGTAAGAATTGCAGAAACGAAATGAAAGGAGGGAATTTTAGTGAAAAGAAATTTCGAGAAGTTGTTTTGACTTGCAGATGAAATGGACTAGCTAAAAGTACTGCTGAAAGATATTCAAGCTTTGAAATGCTAAAACAATTATCTGATAATAAAAGGAATGCTTTCTTAAAAGCCTTAAGTATTTTATTTATTGTTTCTTTAATAGCAGAAAATATTTTAATTATTTATGTATCTTATTACGGAAATAATTTCACTTCAAATTCCAGTATTCATGAATTCCTGTATAAACATTATTTTTTAAAAATTGTCGGTACTGGTCTTAAAAGCCAAAGGAAATGACATCGAATGTACAAAATAAACAGAAGCAACTCCATTAAGAAGCCAAACAAAACCGCTTAAAATATTTTTAGCTTTAAAAATATAATTATTTTATAACTTTTATTAAAAAATATGTACAAGATTTTAAATAAAGTTTAATCCATATATTGGTATTCTGATGATTATATATCACCCTTCACCTTTGTTACATGTCATGTGAGTGTTTGTTCAACATTTACATTGTTTGAAAGATTGTTTACAAATAACGAATTTCGCTTATGAGTTTACCTCCCGAAGTAAAATATTAAAACGCAAAATATGTTCATTCTAAAAGAAGATGTAATATTTTAAATTCCAAGAGTCAAATTATCTCAACCTAAGATGTGGTGTTTCATTAATTTGAAGGGGAGTTAGCGGAATGTTTTTTTAAAGATTTTGAATGAAAAATATAAATTAGGTAATTATTACTCCAAATTTTCCTCCGAATTTTCAGTTTAAAAGCTATTGAAGTTTAGGATCCCGGCAGGAGAAAGTAAAACAGTTCTTCAGTTACATAAATATTGTTAACAATAGCCTTTTGGGACATTAAACCGAAGCTTTTACAAAGAGAAGATTTCATGGTTCCTGGTCCGTTTATTTTATATTCTGAAAGCGAATTCCAGGTGAAATAGAGGTTTTTGCTAAATGCGGTTCTGTGGCATTAAACTGTATCTTGCCCTGAAATGACCCGCCTTTCTAGATTCAATATAACTATTTTTATTGGTTTTTTAATACGTAATAATACAGGTCGTTTATTTTGCTCTGCTTTGAGTGGTTTTGTGCAATTGTTCCCGAACTAACGATCTGCAATGAAGTTGTTGTCTCTTGAGACACTCCAAGAATGCAATAAACTGAGACATTTAATCGTGAACAGGATTCCTTAAGCTCTACAATGTGGACGAGTATTACCCACTCTTAAAAGGATTGTACCCGCTCAGGTACTCACAAATTGCTACATTATTGAATAAATTTAGATCTTTTTTATCGAGACAAACATTATTAAACATAACTTATTTTGTGTTAAAAAATTATTGATTGTATACTTAAGTATTTTTCTTAGAAATCTATTATTTAGTATAATGAAGTAACTGAACTACTACGCAAATAAAATAGAATAAAATCATGTGAATTGCAGATTTAGGTGTTTACGCAAAACTTGCTCAATTTTCAGAGCTTTTCAATAAACCAAGTGCTTTGGTAAATTTAATTTACTATAAAATAATGACAAATTTCAATCTTTATACAGTCATGTTAAAGAATGCAGTTTTACAAAGTACCTCTCTTTATCTATAATTAAAGCCCCGATTTTTTATTTTGTACTTATTCAATTTTTAAAGACATTGCGATTTTTTACATTAATAACGGTATTTTTATCGCTCAAGTACCTTATGTTTATAGCCCCATTTTTTGTCTGACACAAGAGAATGTTTTTGGGTGTCTGGTGTTGGGCCCGAAAAGTGAAAAACCGCATTTTCCTTTTACTGTAGTAAATGCAATTACATTCTCGTTTTTCAGCGTCTACATGCTATGGGGGTATAATTTTTCATCCTGTATAAGATATGAAAGTGACGAATGATGACCGATTGATCAAATAATCTAAAGCCATGCCAGAGAAATGCCGACAATCCTATTAATATTTAATATAATGTATAGCTTTATCACAAAGAGGTAATCGCTACCCATAATATTTTGTAAACATACTAAGGGTAAGTATTACGTAAGTTATTACACATGAAATAACAAATCTTTTTTTTTTTTTTAAAAGAAAAAATGGAATAATACCATTTATCCTCTTTTTAACTTTCTCAATATTGAATTATTTTTCATTGTATATTTTGATATTCTTTTTACATCTTCTGCTGTTTATTTTTTTCTCTTTAACCCTTTTTTTTATTTTATTTTTTTTTTTTTTTTTTTTCAAAAATAATTTATGTTTACAAAAAAAATAAACATAAAGGCATAATCTGTTCGTGGGTATACTATGAATGTCAATGTAAATTTTTTTACACTCTTTCATGCAGCAATTTAAAATGCACGAGAGACAAAAGAAAAAAAAAAGATAATTCTAAAAATATAAGACATTATATTGATATATATTTATGCAAATATTTTTTTTAGGAATAAGAGAAGGATATATAAAAAAAGATAATAATACTACACAAGAAGAAGAAAAAAAAAGGAAATAATTATAAAATATAAGATAACAGAGATTAAGGTTTCACAAAAATGTTATATATGATCCCGGGTATTATCTAAGTGAGATAAGGGATTAAACCAAGGAGGTTGAACTAAAATAATAATTATATGGAGAGAGAATGAACTGATATAGATGACGCTTACATTAATCAAAGGAAAATGAATCATAACAGCAAAGAAATTACCTGATAATCAAATTTGAATATTGTTTAATTTGACGGCGTAAAAATTTTTGCGATGCCGTCAAATAAATTTTTAAAAAATATGATACAGTTAAATTTGAAAAAAAAAGTAAAATTTTAGTGTTCCGCACCTGTGTCTAACATTAACAGAAATTCATAATTTTTCAAACATTACATATTGTATTATATTTTATTATTATACATCATTCTTTTCAGCGATGTTTGTAGAATATTAAATCGTTAGTCGTTCAAATGTATAAAATGTAGATATCGAAGTATCTAGCCGTATGGCGTATCGCATACAAGTTAGGGGTTGGTCTCGTGAAAAGAGTTACTATGGAGAAGGGGATAAAGGGAGTCGCTTGAAATTGAAAATGCAGACATAAAAATACTGGAACAAATTTTACGGTCCGGAATCTAAAATATCCTCCATTCTGCTCCTTGGTCTAGAATAATCTATACATAAATGATAAGGCTTCGTTTGTACATATGTATTCAATATGTTTACAATATATACTTTAAACGTATTTCTATAAAAAAAAAAAAATAACTTAAAGGGTAGCATTAAGCAATAAAAACATCAATTTTCAACCCTTTTGACAAAAACTATTCATATCAAGAACAACAAAAACGACGGAAAAATGAACGAGAAATCACGCCATTTCCCCGTAGGGGTAGGCAGAGAGGATAGAACGCCATACTAATCTGTCCTGACATACTTTCTTTGCTTCCTCTACATTCATACATCTTCTCATGCACATACGCCGATTATTCCGACTTTTCACATGTCCACTTTCAAGTACTTGTCGTCCTTGGTCATGCCATGTCTTTCTCACCCTTCCTCGGCTCCTACATCCAGGCACACTTGCATTTAAACTTCTTTTAGCCGTTCTTTCGTCACTCATTCGCTCCACACGACCAAACCATCGTAAAAGCCCTTTCTTAATTTTGTCGATAACGAAAAATCGAATACATTAAAAATAATTTATCGTAATATATAATAATAAATCATTTGACTTAATGATCATTAAAATTTGACGCTGCTTAAAATGTTATGTATTGTGATATAGGTACTCACGTAGATATTATATTCCTTTCCCCCAAAAACCTTGCTGTGTTTTGAGTTTGAGTAAAAAAAAAAAACATTAAAGTGTACCTACTGACATACATACATAAGTGGTTTCCTATGGGTGGTTTCCTGTGGATGGGGTAGTAAAGATTCTTCTTAAAACGCTGCGCACAAAATTAAATTCAGCTTCTTGAGGATAATATATTGTACTGTATAAAACATTAACATTGTAAATATCATACTTTCTTTTTTAGTGCATAGCTTTTATTTAATTTTTAAAGTTTTGTGAAATTTCTTGTTTTAGTGTTGAGTATAACTGTATAAATAGATAATAAGCATGCTGGGTAATTCTGTAATTAAAGATACACGTAGAAAGTGTATATATGTTAATTATTGTTAGTTTTATGTATGATGTATCTTTGTCGAATTACCGAAAAATAAATAACAATATTATTATATCCAACGTTTTGAAAATAAATAAAAAACTATAGCGTATCGTAGTAAATACAAAAGTTAACAAAGTAGCATGAATAAATTTGCTTTAGGTTGAACTTGTTGTAATGATGGCAGAATTAGAGCTTCTTAGAATTATTTTCTCTGGTAGAGCATGGCGGATTATCGTAAGGGAGTTGAAAAATGGCTTTTGTTCATAATTGCCTTATTTTGAATTCTTTTGACGAATCTCACACATTTCTTTTTGAAAAGTTACCATTTTCTCTTACATGCAAATATGTTTTTTTTTATCACAAAGGGCTACGAATGTTATTATACCGTGGCGTGTGTATGTTTTACAGTTGATATCTTTATCTTTTTTTTGGAAATAATGTAGGTGTTTTTCAATATTTCTTTCTTTTTTTTTACTTTTATTTTATTTTGTTTTAATGGTATCTTTGTATTATAATATTTTCTTCGTAGAATGTAATATTAAATTCTTCTTAAAATAAACGTTTTGTAATTTCATTCCAATTTTAGATCTCCTTAACAATTTTCCCAGTCATTGAACATATTTGAAAAAATTGAATAATATATATATTATAAATATAAGTATTGTATTACGCTATTACTGTAACGTTTAATTTTTATTATATATTATAGAAATAATACATATTTGGAGATATTTTATTATTTTAGTTTTGAATATGGATATTGTTAATTATTGAATTATATGAAAAAAATACAAACTTTGTTTCAGGAAGGATCTTTCTTCTCGAAGCACACTAAATTAAAACACACTTTTAGTTATTGTTCATCTTATACTTATATTGTATCTATTATTTTGCCCGTTCTATTTAATCGATAGCCGATTAAATTAAAATAAAAATTCAGACATAGAAAGGCATATCGTGTATATGTTAGAATTTCTGCACTACGACTACGTCTGAAATAATTCCTCTTGTAGTTGAGCTGCTTGTTGGAATACCTTTAGAACAAACCACTGGCGGTGCTTGTATTGTGGCCTGTGGTTTTTGTTAAGTACGCTCGCGCTGTAGCGATTCAGGCTACGCCGATAACGGCCACGTAGACGCCATTATTATGTGTCTTGTTCATCTGCAATACGGGAATTTATTCCTCCCTGAAATTACATCCATTTAATTTATTCGTTAAACATTATTGGAATTTCGTATTGTGAAGCTACGATATTATATTTCAATTTGACACAATATCATTGAAACAAATCGACGGCCCCAACGTATACTGTCGAATCTGAAAAAGGGCGATTTCGTTTTACTATTTTAAACTGTCCAATTTACATAATATTTTCAGGTGGGAAAAAAAAAAAAATCGATTCAAAAAACCCCAAAATTTAAGAGGAAAAAAAAATTTTTTTTGACTACCTGAAATATTATGTAAATGGGACAGTTTAATACAATACAACGAAAATCGCATTTTTGAGATTCGACAGTATACGTTGGGACCATTCGAAATATTTTATAAACAACTGTAAAAATAATAATAATTTCTTTGTTTCGATTCCTTGAAGATCTGTGAAAATCAGATTGTTACTTTACATTTCTTAATTGATAAAATTTTTCATAGGAATTATTTAAATACAATAAAAAAGCTTTACAATTCGATGTTGCTACTATATTGGCCACATTGTTTAATCGAATGTATTATTTCAAAAGCAAATAAATTTCATGCAAGCTTTTTTCGCAAAAATTTATATTGTTTCTTGTTTTATATGTGAGGTTGGATAACAATAAATAATAACTGTGGTTACTTTACAGTCAATAAGTTCATCCATAATAACAAGGTTCAGTATGAAATGATGACTACTAGTCTTCTACTACTTCCTAGACGAGACTTGCGATATAAAATAGTGGCAGAAAAATATGTTTTGAATTCACAAAGCGTATTTCCAACTGAATAAAACTTCAATCTATCTGTTTTATTGGGAATTTTTTCAAATTGGCATTTGATTGTTATTTTTCAAACCCGGATATTTTTTTTTTGTGAATAATCTCGATATTTGCAAACAATGTAGGATGTAGATAAATTTTCAGTTGATATTGCGGAAACAAATTGCCACAGTGCGCAATATTCAGGCAGGATGAATAAAAAGAAAAAATATATTACCTATATTTAAAAAAAAATTGTGCGGATTTGTTTTACATAATGTTATGCAATGTGATGTTAGGAATGATGTTGTTTTACTTGTAAAAAGTTCAGTAAATGTATATCCCTCTTTTATTATGTAGGTTATGTCAGTTCTTTGTATTTCATACATATATTTTGGGCAGATAGTAAAGCTTAGCTTACGCAAAGCTATGGAAGGATTTCTAGCAGCCTTGTTGGTACGGAAACCTTCTTTTTTAGAATTCTATTCAGAATCTAGTTTAATGCATTTATAGCAACCTTGATTTATCTACGACCATCAACTTTAAAATCTTTTAAGATACAGTTTACAGCAAAGTATTAAATGTACAAATAAGTAAATTGAAATTAAACTGAGCTAATTTTTTTTTTATAAAACTCTAATTTCAACAACATAAATTAAAACCCAGCCAGAGATTGCTCATTAGTAGTAATTTATAATTTTAAACAAAAGTAACAAATCAAAACAATTAAAATTCAGTTTTTTTTTTGTGTAGGGAAATATGTAAAATTTAGTCACCCGCTTTATTACTGATACCTTTGTGAATGAGAAGCTGCTGATAATATGCATACGCGATCTGTTCATATTCAGGTCAGGTCTATTTATGTTTCGAGCTCTGCTCGTCTGTACAAATAACGCAATGTTGCCAACACGGGAGTTGTGCGATTGCCGCTCGTCTACGCCAGGCGCTGCCCGCTCCGTCTCAGCGTAGCGTAGTCGTAGCGCTATACAGAGATAGTGCGGAGAGTGGAGAACGGTTGTAACGTGTTCTTGTTTGACTGAACTTATCTTTGTTTGCAGTCGCGGCTCTCACCTGTTACACAACTGTGCTACGATAAGCATTATTAAATTATAATATGGCTTTGGTAAATAAATTAAATTACCTGTAATTATATACTAGATCCTATCGTTTCATAAGTGAAAGATAATATTTTAAAAATATAAATGCTCTGTTCTTTTGCTATAAGCATGCGTCATGGCCGATCATAAGACACGTGTGTTACTGTTAATTTTGTTTATAATATTTATTTTAAAATATGATGAAAATATTCGATCATATATTTTTTTTGGCAATTAGATTTCAAAAAGACCTTAATTTTTAACGGTTAGAAATGAATCCAATAAATTTTGCTTCATCGTATATGTTTGAAAATTTTCCTTTATATCACCCATCGCTTATTACGCTTATTTCTTGATGAAATATATACCTTCCCTTACACGTGACCTAAATGTGTACAGAGGCTACGTTTGTTTAGTTCACAAAAGATATCATTAAAAAACTGGCTATTTATTAATCGCTTAGAAAATATAACGCGTATAAGAATAAACATCAGAATAAGATAAAGACACTTGAATGAATAGGTTTGATAATGGGTATGTCACTTTCATGTGGCATCACGAAGATAACACGTCCTTGCAATATACTTCTTTATTCACTCCCCTTACTCTTCTTTCTATTCACTACTCCTACAATCCAAATAAACCAGTTCAGATTTTATTCACTTCTATACAAAGGCGTTTGGGTCGGATGCGAGAGCTTTTCATATATTTCGATATAGAGAGATATAACATATATTCATTTCAGCTAGCGAGCGCAACTGCAAATATTTACCAACACCATTTTGGTATATTTTTTATTTTTTTTTTGTTTTTTTTTTT
>JAGVSP010004343.1:0-16860 GCA_022494985.1 Micrasema minimum
TAAAAATAACCCGAAAATAATCTATAAACAGCTTTCATACATATTCAATTATGTTTAGAACTACAATGTGTTTTGTATAACACTACAATGCCCTGTCTCGACACGGACTATCAAGTGAGTCGGGGCCAGATCAATGGCATGGGTCTCTACTGATTGAGTCGCCATCCCATTATTGTGATTATATAAAATGTGAAATGTAATAAATAAATAAATAAATAAAAAATACCGGTCATTAAAAATATTATTTAACGTGTTAGTATTTTTTACCTTTGTGTTTGACGCTAAAAATAATATCACATTTTACTACACACACTACAAGTTCGGTACCAAAGTAAAATCAACGTTGAATATAATATATGATAATGCATTTATGCATTTTTAACATTTTGTTTACCGAAGAAATATAATACTACAACAACAAAAATTATTATGGCATGTCGACAACTACTGAAATATAATTATACGTTTATTTTTACAGTGGCAAACAAAAACATTTAGTAAATATAAAATTAGTTGTAGTTATGAAATCCTATGTAAATGATTGTAAATTTTATTATTCGTTTTGAAATTCTGTTTTCCGTTATTTAGAGCAATTTATTCATTATGCGGAAAAAAATTACTAATTTTAGGAACGAATGATTGATATCGCAGGATCGGGAGGAGTGGTGACAGGGGGCAGAGAGAGCAGGGGGGAGAGCATGGGGAGGCCTATGTCCAGCAGTGGACTTCAATGGGCTGAAATGATGATGATGATTATTGATTATATAATATTAATTTATTCATCTTATTTCTGGTTTCTAACAGCTGCATCTATTTAACCAATTTACTGTCATTTTCATTTATTGTTTATTGTTTATTCAGGTCACAGAGCTTTGGGGAAGGGGAGATGGAAACGCTGAAAATACCTGGAGTACGCTGATGACGCACCCAATGGTGCATAAGGCACTGCATCGGTACACCAATTGCACTGAATCTTGATCATTTGTTACATGAAGTCATATGAATTTTTAAAAATGTTTTTATGCTATAATGTTTTTATTTATAATTTTTTAATTCAATTGACCCCCATAGGGAATTAAACCCGATACACTACGAGGTGGACGAAAAAAATAAAAAATAATAAACATTGTAATTTAACTCCCTTCTAATGAACTTTTGTCATTCTCTTGTTTTGCTTCAGGCCACCGGGGGTCTTCATTCATTTTAATCTTTAGTTCTTGTATTTTTGTGCTTAACAGAAGCATTTTGCACAGTCATTCATTGCTTGGTTGTATTATACGCAGTACCAACCATAACGCCTGTTTTTGTGAGTTCACTCTTGCTTTTCTGGTCGTTTTTATCTCCCTATAAGTTTATTAGCAAATAAAGTGTTGGAAATACATCTCTGGCGTCAGTCAACTTTGGACGTGTTAATTATACAGACTTTTTTGCATTCAAGTGACTTTTGCTTTAAATTATTGTCATGTCTGATTTTCAGCATTTCATTCATTCATTATACCATATCCGCTCCCTATGTGGAGCATATGGAATCCACAAACTGCCTCCAGGCCAAGCGATCGGCCGCCAGCTCCCGCGCATCCTCCCAAGTCAAGTCCACGTCCCGCAGCTCTGACGCAAACTGCCGACGAATTGTCAACAGTGGACGACCGGGACGCCGAGAACCTGATGCCTTGTAAAATAGGCAAGCATGGTTAAGGCTCTCGGGAGGCATACGTAGTATATGGCCTAGCCAGTCAAACGCCTTCGCCGGATGACAGTAGATACCAAGGGTTGCTGTGTCCGTTGCCTCACCTTTCCTTACAAAGTTAACCACCGCACGCCTAAAATCCTTCTTAGACACCTATTCTCAAAACTTAGTATTCTGCTGTCTTGGGCCCTAGTTAGGTGCCACGATTCGCAGCCATAGAGAAGAACAGGTGTGATGCAGGAGTTATAAAGGCGGCATTTTGTTTTAACCGAGTAAATATCCGATCTCCAGACAGCTTTCATACTGTTGAATGCGGCGCCCGCTACTCCAAGCCGCACTCCCAGTTTCTTTCTGAACTCTGCCGTTTTCTGTCATGTACGCTCCCAAGTATTTGAAGCTCTCGACCCTTTCGATGACTTGTCCCGACAGAGCCAGGGGGATCTGGGCATCTTGACACGAACTGTTACACATGACATGGGTTTTACCAATGTTGATTTTTAAACCCATGCACGTGGAGTGCCAATTAAGCCTATCAACAAATAATTTGAAGGCCCCCGACTGATTCGTCAATAAGACGGCGTCATCAGCATCCAGGTCACAGAGCTTTTGGAAGGGGGAGATGGATATTCCTCGGTCTGGCGGAATTGACATCCTCAGGATAAAATCCATGAGGATTATAAACAGAAATGGGGCAAGGACGCAACCCTGTCGCACTCCGATTTTCAGCATACAAAAATCTTACTTTTTATGATATCGTTTTTAAAAGGTAGGTACTTGACATTTAAGTACTGACGGAATAAATAGTATGTAATCGAACCTTATTTCCCACCGGAACGTTTAGAAAAATAGTTTTGCGTAAAGTTCACTTGTTTAAGGCATAAAATAAATGGTTTGAAACAAAAGACAAACGGACTTCACAAGGGAATTTTTTAATTTGCAGCTCGCTTTTCGTCGCAGACGTGACAAAATTTAATCGTCTTTCTTGTCAATGGTAAATACTTCACGAGCTATTTGTTTTCTAGTGCCATTTCTGCCATCGCGTAAAGCTGCAATATTCTGTTGTAACAGAACAATATACAGGGCCTCAGAACTCATATTATATTATTCTGAGACGGAAATAGAAACGAGAAAATAATCAAAGAATTCAAATCGTGCAGGAAGCTTCACAAAAGAGACCATGATTTCTTTGCGTGAACCATTTCTCTACATGTAGATAAGTTTACGTATAGATAAAAGTTAAATATACGTTTTGACGTCTGCCCTGATCCTTTACAAAGAAGCACAAATAGCGAACACGGTGACATCTGGCGCAGTATTCAATGGCGCCGGGAAAAAGGTAACCGAGCGACGATAAAGGCCTGATACAGAAAAAGGTTTTAGGCACTAAGTAAAAATTGGTATCCGCGCTGCGGCATAGACGGAGATAAGAAGAAAGCTTCTCGTGTCTTTCTATGGGGTTGTTTGATTTCATGTGTTCTGTGTTTATCTCTTCCTTGTACAAAGCTAAGGTGGGCCGAATTGCGTAACATCTTCTGGAGCCACGTATAGTGGTTTTAGGAAATTGTCAAGTAGTTCTTGTATCGAATGTTTGGAGGGAGAAGTGTACACTACCTACTACCTACCCACCTACATAATAGTATGAGAACTAGGTGGCGCTTCAAAAATTTTTCCTGTTTTTATTGTACGCTCACCAGAAATGGAAAATCTGACAGATTTTTATGTGGTGTTTTATTTATTTGAGAGATTTTACGTTTGTCGATTTTATTTATTTACTGTTATTGGTTGTATCTGAAAGGGAAATAAATATATCAGATTGCGCCTATATTGCATGATTTAGTAAGAAGAAAACACTTGTACCTGTAAACAACGTAAATAACTATTTATTGTGTCTTTTCTACTGAAAGAAATGATTTAAAACACAACGAGGGATACTTTTTAATTATTATATAGATTTCTTTTTAAATACATCCCTTTTTTGGAAAAATAAGATTTATAAAGTAAATTATTTTATACGCCATTACCTACATGGTTATAGATGTTAAATAAAAACATTTTGTGACGTAATATTATTGTATTTTATTTAAATTAAACGATAGTTGTCAGAACTTTCCTTATTGCAAACAAATAGGTAGGTACATTTTATTTTCAAATGTGTACCTTGCGATTTATTCTCATTTTACATTATACGAAGTATTTGTGAAAGTTTGGTACCTACTGTAAATTCAATAAAAGCTCGGAAACATTTTTTTATATCTGTTTTCCTGGTAATGCATTTGTGTCATATTGTATTTTATTGCACAAACTTCAAGCGTGTAAATCTAAATTCTTCAAACATGATGGAAATCTTGAGGTTTGATAGGAAATGTGACAATATTTGCCTCATGCTGGATACATTTCCATGAATAATATATATCGTGAATGCAAAACGGATAGTTCCACAACATCTAGGAAACCACCGGTCGGTCACAACAGCGAAGTATTTTCCACCCGGGTGTAACACAAACTGCTTTAGGTTCTTTCATGTGCAAATAACTGTTGTATTATGTTTCTCAGAGTTCGTGAGCTTAGTATTTTACTAACATGGAATTCTCCAACCAACCGTGAAATTTCAAAAACTGCATCATGTGCAGTTTATTATGCAGAAAGAAAGTCAGAATAAATATTTCGAATATTTAAAAATTAAGATAGTACTCACTTTTGCTAATTTAACCAAATTTACAAAAGACTACTGACTCGGTGGTGCAAAGGAAACTGATGCGACCTCCCGCGTGTTTGTAAACAGCGGTAGATTAAATTTTAGACAACCTCTGATTGATCTTCCTTATACTTGAGTCCAGAATCCGTGATTAAAAAAACTACAAGCAATGTAATTAAAATCACTCCACTATCCAAATACCATCTCGTCAACTTTATTGAATGAGTTTAAGTATTGCATTAAATAAAAGATGTTACTTACGTATGCAGGTTGTTTTATTTAACAAAGGTAACTTAAACTATGTACACGTTATATTTAAAGCAATGATTGAGAAATTGATCACGAGATGTTCTGGAGTGTGTCGGAAGCGGCCGGCGGCAGCGGGAGCCCAAGAGAAAAAGTGAAGTCTCTAGCTAGGCGCCTACCGGCGCCAACGTGAAGTTCCTAGTTTCCGGCTATCGAGATATGGGGTTGCCATAATGCGACATTTATGTATATGTAGATATCAGGTAGATATGCGATATATAATGCAAAAAAATATTAGGTTTGTTAGGCGATGATCGATGTGATGCGAGATTTTGACAGCACACTTAAACAGCCAATCTTATGTGTTGCGGTGACAATAATATGGGTCCGATGCATATGAATTGGAGGGCTCTAATTTTATTGGTCTCCAGCGACCAATACGAAGCAACTTTTTCAAAACTCCAGCGCGTGATAAAAAATAACAATGTCCACAGTGTTACTACTATAAATTCTGGATATTTAATTTGAAAAAAATTGATCAGAGCCTTTGCAAATTAGCGCAACCACTCCTTTTTTATTAATTTATTTTTCAACCGTATTGGAACAATAATTCTTTCATCGGGAGAGTACCTACATAAAATGACATTTTAAGAGTTCTTTTCACATGGAGTTTTTTTTTATTTTTCTTAAAAAAAATATTTTTTTACTTTGTATCACAAACTTATCAATAAATAAAACTAATAAAATACATTCAGATATCATTTGTTTGCCTATGTTAATGATACAGTATTTTTTATTCAAATAAAAAGAAGTAAGTACGTAATACACGCGAGTTTATAGTTTATGTTCTAGTTTTCTTCGGACAATATCGGAAGAGGAAAAATAAAACAACAATGTTCACTGCTTTCTAATAATGCTTCGCAATAAGATATATGTTATTATTATGTCAAGAATAGTAATACAGAGAGGGAATATTTACGACTAGCAATATCTGGAGGTTGGCTTCATGGCTTTTATTGTTTATACCAACTGTTCAAGTTCGGAAAAGTATCGGAAAATCCTACAGTTTTTACTGCCAATCGTCAACTCGGTTCTTCAAATCACGTAGATACCTATTGCCTATTACGTACTCGTTGGATCTTCCTTACATGATTATTTCAAGGAATACAAAGTTGCCTTCTATGGTTATGAAAGCGAGGCTATAATTCATGTTATAAACTTGGTACTACAATGTACCATTTGCTTTCCTACGATTTATGTGCGGAAGATTAAGATTAACGCTGGGATTTGAACGTGACATTATCACTGTTACGTTAACATGAAAAAATATTTAATGTTTCAATTTTAGTTATATGCCCGAACCATGACACGTTTGAAGATAATTATACTACTACTACTTTTCCCTTATTCGCATCCGATGTATCTTGATCATTTGATTACATAAAGGTAAGATTATCAGTCTTACGCTTCAGAACCAGTCCAAGATATCACACATGAAATACTTAAACAAAAATCACAGAAGTTATACAAGTACAGTAATTGACTTTGTTTAATCCTATGTATTTAAACTTCTTTAACGGAATACAAGATTTTCTCATAACAGTTCAGAACCGTGATTTTATTACTAAGATAATTCTCACCCTTCGCAGATCGATTTTTGTTAGAGTAATAGAACGTTTTATGTAGATATGACTCAGATCTAAGGCTCCGACGCTATATTAACCTATTCTTCAAAATTATTGATAGTGTATTCTGTAATAATTATTATCCTTGCTTCTCGCAAAAGCTCCGAATGCTCGAATGCTGAGTTTTGATAACGTGGGTCTGAGAAGGATCCCAGAAATAAAGTGATTTAACTTTGTAATATTGAAAAACAGACGTAGTAACCAATTTTCGTCCCCAACCCCGAGTCGTGAAAACGCGGCGGTTGACATGGCTTGGGCGTGTACTCCGGATTCCTCGGAAGATCCTCAATCCGAGCTGCATCGGCCGCGGGATCCCACCGTCCCGTCCTGGTAAACCGTCGATGATAATCTTTTGGATGTACTCTGCGGAGCTTTTGGATGGAGCGAGAGTGCTACTCCTGGAGGGATCTGTCAATGTTCACATGCTCCATATAAAAGCGAACGTGCCGGAAAAAAGAATATGAAGTTGGTTTAAGAAGACTTTCCATTTATAAAGGAATTAGAATAATATTTTTATTTAATTTCAGATGCTACTTATCTCATAAACTGTGGTTTATACTGGTTTTTCAGAAAGCAAAGTTTATCAATAGTTTTTGAACAACATTTTGAATGAATACAAATACTTGTAGACAAATTACTAGATTATACCCATGCTGGGCTGATATCAGATATTATTGATATCTCAACAGAGACAGAGAAGCTCTGGAAACGAATGTGGGTTATCTAGGCGTTTACAGGGCTTATGACCTGTCGTTGGCTGGGTTAAGTGGCCACATCTGACAACCATGTATGACAAATTTTTGAAACTTGTATACATCTAAGATGTACAGAACAATCCACTTGCGAGTTGTTTTTTCGACAGATTTTGAATATTTTTAATATTCTTTCTCTATAGTGACATCTATTGAGAATATTGTTAAAGCATTTTTTTGGGCGATCTACTTTATTGGCATAAGCCCTGTAAACGCCTAGATAACCCACATTCGTTTCCAGAGCTTCTCTGTCTCTGTTGAGATATCAATAATATCTTTATCAATAGTGCCTACAAAATAGTGGTTATTTTTATAGGAAAAAATTGTTAAGCTTTTATAGGTTGGTGTTAAACTTTTATTTATACCTCTACAATTTCATTGTAATGAATTTCAAGAGATAGCTTTCTGTTGAGTAATAATTCAATGTTCATATCTGTCTGTTAAACCGTATTTGATTACCAACCCGTTGGTATGAATCATTTCCTACCTTTGCCTGTACTTAGAATAACGTACCACGTACACGTAAATTAAAGTCACCTACCCGTAGAACTGCGGGCTGTAGAACCCAGGCCATTTGACATGAGAAATAGTTTTCCCGCAGTATATGAACAAGTAGCAAGGATTAACAAATAATGTCGGTGAAGCGATATAATTGATAGTTGGGTCCTGGGTTAATCTGCCCGTGGCTACATTACATATGAAATATTATGTTTAGCTCAATACGATCCTATTTCAAAGTCGTCTTATCTACATAGTTATTATAGTAGCTACCTAAAAAGCACAAAATGTACTTATATTAAATAAGTTAATAGGGTTGTTCCCGATAGCATGAATATCCTTGAAAACGTTATAAATATTTAAAGTATATTTTTAAAATTCCAACGATATAAAACACAATGATCAAAAATGTTGTTTTCATTTTTAAATTTATGTTTTAAAAACACGAAGTTCCGAGTGACTTTTAACGCCCGTTATTGGCTAATGACGTCATACCCGTCCATTATAAAACGCGGGAAATTCATTACGAAGTGAGGGCTCATATTGATGTGACGTCACACCGCATGCGCGCCAAATGGAGGATTTTGCGAGCGATTTGAAAAAGCGCTATTTCAAACCGCGCTAGAAAATTCATATGACATCGTAAAATTTAAAAAAAATCCTTGATATTGTTATTTTTCAATCAATTTTTTTTAATAAAAAATAGAAAATCGGAAAGAACCCAATTGTGTTGCAATATTAAAAGTAGTTTTTTTTGTAACTGGCATAACAACAGACGGGTTACTCCACTGACAATATTGAGGGTTTTTGCTTATTTAAAATTCATACATACCTACATTTAAAAAGAAACAACGATTTCGAAAAAGATCCTACATACGTTAGTATAAATTAAAAACTTGCTATAAGAAATAATATCAAGGAGATAAATTAATAATGCAGTGATTCGAATCTGAAAGTGGTTTATGTTTCCATAAAATACTTATAATTTATATTGATAATAATTTTAAAATAGGGAGATCTCTTAATATTTATATGTGCAAATAGCATAAATTTTCGTAACTGGCTTAGTGTTTGCATTAAAATAATATTGAGATTAGTTTCAGAGTGAAAATGCTTCGCTGGTTTTGAAAGTAATTTTTAATAAACCAAAAGAAATGCTTTTTCAAGAGTGTTACCGCAAACGGGGAATGCAAATGAAGCGCTTAAAAATATTGCATCTGCATCTGGCGCCAAAGTGGGTCATTCTCCTAAATTGGTTACTTTTTCACACATCACCAAGCGTCGTTCAAAATATATTCAGTTTTATGATAATCGTTTTTTATAACATAATCTCTTGAAACCTTGCTCGAAGAAACAAACTGTCGTGTAATGGTGTCAAAAGATTTTCTTTACAAGGATAACTTTGTAGCTTTAAGCTGTATGCTATGAAAAATTAAAAAACAAATCAAATATACTAACTTGTAAGTATTTATGTAGATGCTTTCAATACCCAAAAGAGTAAATTAGCCAAAAAAAAGTACATTTTATTCCAAAACCATTTTCCTAATTTCTGACATAGTTTTATTACGTAGTCCGCCTCGTTGATGTTTTATTTTTAAAAGATTTGTAAACAATATTTTTAAATTGAATAAATTAAACAATAACTTGCATAGGTACTTATAGTATGACTACTTCTACTACTAATCTCACTTATCTGCACCCAATGGTGCATAGGGCACTACATTGATACACTTGTGCAGCGAAGTCTTGATAATTTGTTACATGAAGGCAAGATGATCAGTCTAACGCTGCAGCCCTTGGTATCACATATAATTTTTTTTTTGTGAAAAAACACATTCAAGAAAATATTTCATACTGATCCCCATCAGGAATCGAACGCGCGACCTCATGCATAGCAGCTTAACGCGCTACCGCTACACCACGAGGCGGACAAAGTATTACAGTGCTACAATTATTAAATAACAATAACTAGTAGCAGTGAATACTTACTACCTACTTGTTATTATCATTTTCTTTCATTATCATTTTCAAATTTATGAAAATGAATAATAATTAATTTTCATTCTTGGACTTGATGAAACTACGAATTCTAAAAACATTATAAAAAGTCATTTGAAGTCATTACATAATATTGACATAGTGAGCTTTTCAAATAGAAAATTATGGAAGTAAAATTAATTTATGTTTCTACAAAACTTTATTTGCAATTCATATCTTCTTCTTTCGCCACCTTCGTTCGTTCCTATGTAGAGCATCCGGATATCACTAGATCCCTGCAGGAGTCCCCGCAGGCGTAAAGAAGAGGCAGCTTGGTTGAGACTCTCTCGATGCATCTGGAGTACATCCCCATATGCCCATGCCAGGTCCACCGCGCCAAAAATAAGAAATATAGTTCAGTTTACATTTTTTTTGGTCATAAGAATCTGGATTTTTTTTAAAGTACCCATATTATACGGCCTAATTTTACTTGTCCGTCTCGAAGCGTAGTAAAAGCACGTTGGACTACCGTGCATGAAGACGCGGGCGCGGGTTCGAATTTCCAGCGGGGTCACTAAAAAAAATTTATTTTTGGTTTTCCACATAAATATATTTTATGTGATATCTTGAACTGGCGCTGAAGCGTTAGACTGATCATATTGCCTTCATAAAGCAAATGATTAAAATTCTCTGTACTTGGTGTATCGATCCCTTTGCACCTTTTGTGCAGATAAGGGAAAGAATGTATGTATGTAATAGAAGTAGTATTACACCTGTTGTACATAGTCTATCAATCCATTGCTCGCTAGAAACAAATATTCCGTTTCACAGTAGGAAAATCTTCTAATCCAAGATTTATAAGACTTCCTACGCACGTTTAAGTCTTACGTGCCTTAGAAAATATTTACAAGGACCCATTGAAAGCCTCCAAAAACAATTGTCTAAAATAGGCGGTATTCAGGGGATGTAGTTCCGTGAAAAGCAATTTTATTCCCACATTTTTCTTCGTTAGACGTTTATAGAGCCAATGTTTCCTTATTAAAATAAAAACAGTCGTATACCTTAAGAAAAAAGTGAAAATGACAATAATTAGCAAGGAAACGAAGATCATTATATTAATGTTTTATGATGTTATTTTTTTTTTAAATCTGCATATTCAAATTATCTTTTCAATTCTGAATTCATTTAGGTACAGTAATTTTTACTATTATTTTTTTATGTTAGAAAAACATGCCTTCGTTGATAAATTAAAAAAAATAATTACCGGCTAGGTTTCATGTTTACTTCATAAAGTAATCAAATCAAGAATTTGAATATTTATATTTTGATAGAAATAGAAAAAACATTTTCTATTTTTCTTCATAACTCGTGACATACGATAAGATTTTTTATTATATTTATATATATTTAATTAATTAACCTTTTAAAAAGGTTAATAAAACATAAATAGGTTAATGAACCTAAAAGTTTTTTTAAATAAATTTTTCTTATTTACCTATTTCAAAAATATTTTAAATAATTGTCATTTTACAAGAACATTCAGAAATATGTTTGAGTTTAAGGAGTCAAAGCTTTTGCTTAAAAATTCAATTGTTATTCAAAGTCTTATTACGTAAGTATGTAAAAACTTCCCCACAAGAGCCACATGGCAAAAAGCCTTAGGGTAGTTTTATTTACATAAGCAAATTGGTAAAACAGGTAAGAAGGGACAAAGTTAACTCAATTTTGCAAGCTACGTAAAAAGAACTTACAGTAAGGGATCGTTTTCACGAAAAATATAATTATCTCGAAAACAAAGAATTAGTTGTGTATACGTTGAAATTCACATTTTTTGCTTAAATGAACAAAACGTTTGAACACAGAAAACGATGCTTGAAAACGAGTTATAAAATTATTATTATTATCCAGTCAATGTTTTTTTAAGGATTCATTATAAGATTTATACTTTTTGTAGACAGTGTAGAAATTAAGTAGAAAATATTAAGAAAATTGGATGGAATCCAAATTCTGAGATGGCCCAAGACCCTAAGACTTCCCTATGAAACTGTTGAATGGTAACGAGAACGGATAAATTTGGTACATTTTCAAGACTTGGTGCCAAATTTTTGGTTTACATTAGAACTTGAAGAAATTCAAAAAATATAGCATATCTTTAAAAAATAGTTATCGTTGTACCACAAAAAATATAAACTAGGTTGGGTATTTAAACATTTAAAAATAAAATTGGTACGTGATAAATAAATATGTCTTTACTATATACTAAACACTTGATTTCTGAAATTACAGGAAGATATTTCTTGGGATAACGCACAATAATGAATTCAAGTATGATGTCAAGGTTGCAAGAACAAGAAGATTGATCACATTCGCAATCCTACATAATGTAGTGGATAAATTATTGTATTATCATTAATCATTTTTACTCTTATCCGTTCCTTGTGTAGAGCATATTATGTATTATATATTTTTAATAAGTATATTTTACTACATAATATATTATCAATATTCAATAAACTGCCTCTAAGATATGTGAAAATAATTTCCATAAAAAATATTACAATCAAATATTATAATATAGGTTTAACTCAAAACTGCTTTAAAGAGAGAATTATCTTAATTTTCATTTTACGCAAAGTTAAAGTTTATTTATTATGTTCACCTAATAAATTATGAATAACAGTCATGATTGATCTCTCTCGAATATTTACCTTGAAATACAAGAAAAACAAAGGAACAGAATATTTGATTTAATTGATTGTTTAGGTAGAAACAATAGCGGAAACAAATTTAAAAGGCTTATCCTTACTTCTAACATAGAAAAATTATATCAATATGAAAAACGGAGAAAAACAGGAAGAAATACACCCGCCTACTTTCCATTTAGCAAACGAAGTCGCATAAATTATAATGGAAATGTCGTCACAGCTCTTGTATCGGAAACAACGGTTTTCCCGGAAGATTTGAGATGTACGGCGAAGGATCGGAGAATTACTCAGATATCACATTAAACGAACATGCAAACTTCCATGTAGCTACACCAGGGTGCCACGTGTCCCATATCTGTTATGACAGAATAGAGTAATGCTGCTAGTTCTACTCGCGCGCCATCAAAATACAGACTCTTCAAAAAAGGAATTTTTTTTTTTGATGGAACCCGAGATTGAATGGATTGGAATTCGATAATAGGTGATGTTTTGAAATTAACCCTAAGAAGCTTATATTTTTAGAAAATTTGTATGGAAACGCCCCTTCTAGAAAATTCTTATTTAAAGAGTAAGTACATAAATGACAAAAATAAGGAAAATCATAATTATCTGAATTCACTTGAACTGACAAGAAAAACTAGGGAAATTAATCCGCCTAGCTTATTCAACCATAGCGCAGTACGTAGAGCCAGAATTCCTGTATCCTCCGTACTTTATGGAGGCATTCTAAATATTTGATCAGATCTGCCCTGGAACAGTGCCGGAGCTTGCGTGAGAGCCCTCGATACTTACGTCGAGATTCCCTCTCAGCCCTCCGGGGGAAGTGTTACGCTCTTATTTATATGCATCTTATACAGGTCACAACAGAAACCCTTACAGAGACACCATATTATACTTTTAGCATCTTCTGACCGGCGGAAAACATTCCTGGAATTTCTATTCATGAGAGATTTTGAAAAATAATGATACTGCTTAAATGCACGCTATATTTTCTTGAATTTCTAGAACTTACTTACAAAAAAATTGTATTACAGGTACCTGATATCATTGTCATATTGAACTAAAGAAAATTAATATGCTTATTTTCTTTAATATACCTAATTAATGTGGAAAAATCCACAAACTAAAAACTAACTATAAACACTCACGTACCTAAGTGTAAATAATATTTACACTTACTTATTATGTACTATTGAAAAAGTGTGTGGTTAATGTCTTTGTAAATGTGTTCTTGAAAACAATTGTTTATGACACATTTGTGCTGATTTATTTCGCACTTGAAAAAATCGTCTTATAAAGGAATTAAAGTCATCAAGTATAGCATTAAAGATTTGTTTTTCAATCAAACCTGTGCAATAGCTAAGGAGTAGTAGTTTAAAAACAAAAAAATATATGTTTTAATCTATTTCATGAACTCGTTAACAATAAAGCTTAGCGTCGGGAGAACAGCGTTCTTTCAAAAGTTTTTAATTACTTCCTTTGTAATTAATCGTATTTTATTTTGCAATTTCAGAGGAAAATCAGATCAAGCTTACAAAGCGACATGCCCAGTAAAAATAAGAAAAAAGTGAGATGGTGTAATTTATGAGTGGAATCAAAAGGGATTGCGCAGTAGGGATGAGTTTAGAAAAAGAAATTGGCACTTTGTTAGAATCTTTTCATTCTTACCAAGTAAAAAGATTTATCAACTAATAAACACTGTTTTAAAAAAATACTATTATTATACTACTTTCTTTGCTACAACGTTAAGGATATTGTATTAATGTATTTTTAAAGGCAAAAACGTTGTCACAGTGTGCTAAATAATTGTCAATAGATGAGCAAAACTTTTCACTAGACAAACATTTTACCAACCGATTTTCGTAACGTGTATGTAAAAAACTACTGCCCTTGATATGACTGAACGGCGATGGAGCCTATTTAATTGCTTTTATTCTAGGGCATTTTACAACGATCATTTTAAGATGACGGCGAAGGCTTTTCACTTGTTTTGAAATTAGTACAACATGCTTCTCTACTGTTCAATTAGTTGATTATAGTAGACCATTATACCACGTAGCCAGCTACGTCACGTTTATCACGTTTTTTCTCCTTGACAACATTTAAATTATCACGTCATAACTCCGTAATTTAATAACTCTTTTCTACTTTTTTTATTTGCTGCTGTAACTCGTTTTTGAGTTTTGTGTCGGAAAATGTGTCCTGTTCATTTAATTCATAATTGTTTTGTAAAAACACGGGTTTTTTTAATTGCCTATTGGTACGTCAACTTTTGATCCAGCTGAAAAGAACATTTTTCTGGTTTCTGTTTATGTATCTACAGGTGCCAGATTATTACTAAACATTTTTCCTTCATACCTTGGACTGCCACGTAAGACTGTTTGTGATCATCTAACTATTATGCAACAAATTATCAAAATTAACTGCACTGGTTCTACCAATGCTATGCTTTTTGCACCACAGGGTGCAAGCAAGGGATTGTAAAATAGTAGTATTTGATATTATTAATATCCCAACAGAGACAGAGAAACTCGATTATCCGAACATAGGAACTCAAAACACCAGTCTGAATTTTCTTATTGTGTGAAAAGACTCTAAAGCCAAGCGCAATAACTTACATAGATTTAGACTTCGAAATCAATAAAGGCCGAGAAAGACATGGAAACATCAATTAGAACAAGTGAACACCGGATAAATCCGAGTAGCGTGGCATGAATGGATTTAGAAGAAAGATAATTTTAGTGCTAATATGGTATACTACCCTCTCTACCTATGTATATTTTTGGGGACACGGCATAATACTTAGATATCTACGCTACGGCGCTATCTGATGATCCAAAATAAAAATATTATTCTTTTTTTCTCTTTAATTATTATTCACTATGTATTCAAATATTTTTTACAAGTGTTTTACAGTGATAAATCATCCTGTTTTTCATTTTTTTATTTTTTTTTTTCCAAAAATGTTGTATTTGTAACTTGTAATATGAAAATGTATTTATAACTAAAAAGTCATATATTTGGCTGTCTTAGAACGGGGTATCAACCCTAGTTAGACAGTTAAAGTACTAAATAAATGTATAATGTTATGTTTGACTATATAAATAAATATAAATAAATATTAATCTCTTTAGATTTGCAGAGAAATAACATTTAAATAAAGTTTTTAATATTTTCAATTAAAATAACCTTTACTTTTTAACATACCTTTTAGACTATGAAAGCTTTTTTAAATACATAAAATAAAGTTATAATACAAGCAAAACAACGCCTACGCCAACGTTATTTGAATTTTTTTTAAATCCGAAAAAATGCTTTACAGTTCTTTCACAATCAATCTAAAAATCTGTGAAAATCTCCCGATTTTACGTTTTAATGTTGAGCTGGAGAATATAATCGCATTAAAACAATTAATCAGGGCAAAAAAGAAAAAGAGATAAATCATCCCTGCAAGGGTTGTAATCTAACCATCGCATCACCAGTATCGTAAATGCGTACAGCTATATAGTTCATTTGTATCATATACAAACACAGTTATCCACATAATTTTAAAACAATTATTATCTCAATATTGGAGTTACTATAAACGAACGCACGTTTTGATTGTGCATCTCCCATGTGGCATCATAAAATAAATATGGTTGACCCTTTTTTTAATTATTAGTTTAATTTTATTGATTGTAGGTACAGATACCTAAAAATATTTTTTTTTATTTCTTCGTTCACATACAGCAAATTTTTCGTCTTTACGGTACAAAAAACGAATGCCTCACCCTTTCTCTGTATTACTTTAAAGACTATCGAGTTTTTATTCAGTTGAGCATAACCTAACGATTTTTTCAAGCAGCTAAACCTCGATGTTAAGATTGTCAGTGTGATAAAAGTACGAATGAATTTACGTGACGTACGCGAAACAAATGCTTACATTGCCCCTTCTACTGTCGCTCGGTTAACATATGTATTATAATTGTCATTGTTTTCATCACCAAAACCAACTAGAGTTTGCCAAACTTAACAGTAGGGAAACGTCAGTTACTACCCCAAACATAATTTATTAGTAAACTACCACTCGTATGGAGACGGGAATACCGCCTCGCCAGGTCCTTAATGGTAGGTACATGGATTTTTATTGTATTCTCACTATCCTGCACCAGCACTGCGATCATCAACGTATCTACGAGTATATCGTAGATGTGATGCGTATAAAACGGTGATCGGTAAATTCTCTTTGATAATTTACCAATTACAACACATCAATCAAATACGTCGATGATCGCATTGCAGAGTGTTTCCATTGTTGTAAGACGGTTCAGTTTTATGCTGAATTTACGTTATACCTACTTAAAATTACAAATGCATTTAAATATGAGTTTTAAACCACTTGGCAACCGTTTTATTCGGTTTTTACATTCGTCGTATAACTGAATACAAATTAATAAAGTAACAAACAAACCACCAAAAATATGGCAAATAACAAGTTCGAACGCGTTTATAGTATCACAAATCATTTTTAACTTTGATAGTTACTGTGTTTATAATTGGGACAACAGCCGAGTTTCGGAGTGATTAAGGGCCGAATAGCGGATGAAACAAAAAATCTCCTCTGACGAATTGT
>JAGVSP010004344.1:0-30563 GCA_022494985.1 Micrasema minimum
ACCTAACCCTTAATTTTTTTTTATTTTTTCCCGCGGGTTAAATATTCAGATTTCCCCAAAACGTACACCACACCCCCACACCTACCCCAAAAAAAACATAAACACAATTAAACACTTTATATACTATTGTTTGTCATTCTGTTTTTAGAAATTTGTCTTGTACATTGTTGTTGTCCACCGTAATTGGGTTTCTTACCGATTTTTTATTTTTTATTTCAAAAAAATATTGACAAATTACAATATCAATGGATTTTTTTTTTTAAATTTTACGATGTCATATGAATTGTTCTAGCGCGGGTTTGTAAAATAGCGCTTTTTCAAATCGCTCGCAAAAATCCTCCATTTGGCGCGCATGCGGTGTGACGTCACAGCAATATAGGCGCTCACTACGGAATGAATTTCCACTCCTTCACGGTAGGACGGTAAGACTGTCATTAGCCAATAACGGGGCGTTAAAAAATCATTCGAATTTTCGTATGGGTTATTACGTTTTCAAGGATTTCATGCTATCGGGAGAACCCTATTGGTGTTATGTTGTATATACGAGTATTAACTTAAATTGATCTTAGTTCATTGTACCTAACGTATCACTGGGTGCACACCATTGAAATATAAATAAATAAATAAATTTATTTTACTTATTTAATCGCCTTAACAAGCCAGGAGGGCCATTTACAGAGGGGAACAGTGTCCCAAACACCCAGGCTTGAGAAAAATCACTTTAGATTTTTATGTTCTCACCGCGAATGGAATACTCTGACCAATATGCAGTAAATTTAATAGATGTGATGAATCTATTGAACTCTCATCAACCCTACATATTACTAAACCGTATTAACTGTATTCAACTGTGAAAAATACTTTCCAACGTGAATGAAAAATCCTCCCAGAGATGAAAAGGGTACAGCACAACCTTGTTACAAAACAAACCAAACGTTACCATTGAATTCTTGTGTCCAGTTAAGACAGTGTATTTGAATAACAATGGATTCAAATGTTTTGTTTGAAGTAGAACTCTGTTATATATAACTACTACTGATGTTCAAGCGTTGTTTTGTTTTACTGATATATGTACGAACTATAAACTTTTGTTGTGATATTTTTCATGGATGTTAGCCGAATATGTGTAAGCTGTATAGTATATAAACATTGTTTACAACTGTGAAAGCATAGTGGATGAAAATAGGCAGCTTGTCTCAAATTTTATATTGGAAGCCGAAGTTAAAGTTTGGAAATCCTAACATCAACATTATGCAACTTTTACACGAAACGATTAAAATAGAATTTTAAATACTCTTTAGAAATAATTTACTAAAAATCATTCATTATTTGTAAATGGCCATAACCTGAGAAGTGACATAAATTGAGCCGCTGATCCTATCTCGTGCCATATTAAATAAAGCTGCAATGAATGCTTCTATCATTGAATCAAGAATATAATCCTTCTTACTTTTAAGGCCCCTTACGGGGTCCCCCATACATTCATGTACGTCAGGGCAAAATTCCCTTGTACTTCATGGTTCATTAAATAAAAATGAAAAAAAATATGACGTAATTATTAATTCTTTTTCTAGTGAATTATCGGACTAAATTTTTATTTAAATATTTCGTTGAATCACAAATAATTTAAAAGAAACCCCCCTGTTTTTAATAACATTTGATGCATAACACAAAAACAGTACATATAAGATTTTTTTTTTTAAATGTATTAAAAGAATACGTATATATCTAGTGCATTATCTGATGATTAAAATTTGTAAAACATTAGTAGATTTTTGATTATATTAAAATTCCGTAGATTTTACTATATTAAATTGAAAAAGATTATCGTGTACTACGCGATGCACGCGATGTACGCGATGCAAAATAATGAAACCAAACAGCGCGACGATTTTGGTCGTGTTTTAACGAGCGCTCATCCCGGGCGCTTACTACATTTTACAATTAACAAAGGGGTGGACCTAGTAGCCCCTTAAGGAGGTAGATTTTTAAATCTTTCAACTGAGAAATATCATCACGCTTAAAAGATTTGGCTTTGACGAGCAATAAAATTATGCTTATACAAGTATTATGTGTACTATAATTAATGTATGTATGTAGTATTGGCTTCAAATGTTGGCAAAGTTTTTACAAGCTAAATATGTATCAAATTACACAACTTAGTCATTGATTTGACATCTATCAATAACACGATGTCTTGTTTTTCTGTATGCAATAATCATGACCCGTGGTTTGTGAAAGTCAAAAGAAATATATACTCTGTCGTTCAGACCACATCAATACAATAAAAAAATTGTACTTCCACGTTTTTGGCAAGAATCACCTCTTCCGCAATATGATTCGAATATGGACAGATTCCAAATATTTTTAACGATTCTTCTAGAAACCGTAATTATTTTAACTTTTATTGCGTAGATAGCGATGGCGATAGCTTGAAACAGGTGGAAGAATTTGTATATCTGGGAAGCATGTTCACTAGTGATGGAAATATGGACAAGGACATTGAAAGGAGGGTTAGTGCCGTTAACAGAGTTAATGGTGCCTTAAAGTCGGTAGTATCTAATAAGTGCTTATCAAAAGAGGCTAAATTGGCAGTGCATAATAGAGTTCTGGTACCAACCCTTATGTATGGAAGCGAAATATGGAGTTGGAAAAATAAGGATGAAAGTAGATTGAATGCAGTTGAAATGCGATCTCTCAGGCGAATGTGTGGTAAGACTATGTATGATAGGTTGAAATTAGAGCAGAATGCAAGGTTGAGATAAGCATTATCGACAAAATTAAGAAAGGTCTTTTACATTGGTTCGGTCGCGTAGAGCGAATGGATGATGAAAGAACGGCTAAAATAATATGTGATGCGGCGGTGCCTGGATGTAGAAGTCGAGGAATGCCGAGAAAGACATGGCATGATCAAGTAAAACAAGTGCTTGAAAGTGGGCATGTAAGAAGTCGGAATAATCGACGTGCGTGCATGAGAAGATTTATGAATGTGGAGGAAGCAAGAGAAGTATGCCAGGACAGAGTGGTGTGGCATTCTGTCCTCTCTGACTACCCCTTCGGCGAAATGGCGTGATGGTTAGTTAGTTAGTTAGTTTTAGTTTTTGACGCGTGTCTTTTTCAAAAAAATTGAAAAAGACACACGTCAAAACAACTTCTACTTCACGCGACAAAATACTTCTAGCCTACTGACTCTTTTGATTACCATCAAAAACATTTGAAAACCATTTCATCATTATGTTTCAGATTCAGTTTGTCGTAATGTTTGTCTCGGCTAGCTACACATATCGGACTGTTTGACTCAGTACGTTTTCACACGCAGTTCACCCACATGCTCCACAGTTGCGCAGTTTACACCCGCGCTGTGCAAGCGAGTACCCGGAATTGGACCCACCTGATGTCACTTGAATTGAATTTTAACCTCATTAGACAAAATAATTTAATAACAATCGATTGGTTGGAAGAAATTGCCACAAGGCAAATAAACCCGTAAATGTTCAATTGATATATTTATAAACTACTACTACTACTTTCCCTTTATCGCATTCAAAGATGCATAGGGCACTGCATCGGTAAATCAAGTGTAGTGAATCTTGATAATTTGTTTCATGAAGGCCAGATTATCAATCTTATGCTTCAGCGCTAGTCCAAGTTAAGGCAGTTTACTTGAAGGCAAGATGACCGCTTGCACAGCGCGGGTTTAAGATGTGCAACCCATAATAGAACGTAATTCAAAATACAGAGTCATATTAATATATAACGGGTGGTGGCCTAATGGTAGCGTCGCGGTCCTTGAGTCTAGAGACCGTCGGTTCGAACCCTATTTTCAAGCACAAGCCGCTTAGGCTTTATAGGAAATAGTATTTACAAATTGAAATATGTGCAAGTATCACAAGATTGCATAGATTTTTTTTTTAAAAGATAGATGAATCAAAAAATTAAGTATAAGTCATAATTATGCTTGGAATAACATTAAGAGTCCGAAAAAGGAACGATTGGATCCGACGCCAGACAAAGGTCTGCGACGTGGTGGAGCGAATTGCTTGGTTGAAGTGGAAATGGGCGGGTCACATAGCCAGAATGACGGACGACAGATGGACGAAACGCGTTCTGGAGTGGAGACCGAGAAACCAGAGGCCTCAAGGACGTCCACCAATGAGATGGGTGGACGACATCAGGAAGTCTGCTAGAAGACAGTGGATGGGGGCGGCGCAGGATCGGGAGGTGTGGAGACGGCAGGGGAGGCCTACGTCCAGCAGTGGACCTCAACAGGCTGAAATGATGAGTCATTATTAAATCAATTTACATAATTTAAAAATTTGCCATTAACCTTATACAATGATTACGAAGTTCAAATCTTAGTTTCATTGTTAATTTTATCTCGAATAATTTTCTATTTGATTCATTCAAATCCTCGTCCAATTTATATTTCAATCATCTTTATATTATTCAGTAATGGTGCAGCTTTATGAGTACAAAAATAAACCCAGTAATGGAAATTTCTTCCCAGAAATGCAAGTTCCGAGGGAGGAGTTTAGATGATATTTGAGTTCTGCAGTCAGGAGAACTACTACCAATACAAAATATTGAAATATAAAACCGCTTAGCTATTCAATGATTACTTACGATATGCAAATTGCATTTGAATATTTGTAGTAGAAAATTGCCAATATTTTTTTCTTGTAAATATTTCAACTATCTAGTATAAGGTAATGGCAAAATAGAAAAAAAACAACATTTTACTTAAGCATATTTATTTTAAGTCAAGTCCACGTCCCGCAGCTCGGACGCAAACTGCCGACGAATTGTCAACGACGACGACGTGGACTTGACTTGGGAGGATGCGCAGGAGCTGGCGGCCGATCGCTTGGCCTGGAGGCAGTTTGTGGATTCCGTATGCTCCACATAGGGAGCGGATATGGTATAATGAAATGAATATTTATTTTAATTCTTGACGTAAAGGAGTTGAAAGCTCAGTTCAACTTCGTTCAATTGAATTTTCCTAACTTTTTTTTTCTGGAAAGTTATTATGAAATGAGAGTTTAAAGAGTGTGGCGTATACGAAGCTATGTGTATAAAGATGGAATAACTTATGAAAGAATAATTATTGAAAGAAAACTCATCTGAACACGAAAAAGACCTTGAGTATTGATTATAGGGAAGATACAGGCGTGTTCAATTTTATATCGGACATAATTTTATAAGCATTTATTTTCGCTAGGTTTTTTTTAATCGTTTTTAATTTAACTGCATGTAGCGTTTGGTGGACCATGTTTTTGGCAGTTTTTAATTAAATTTATTTTTTTCGAAAAAAATAAATAATAACATCACAGCCTAGCGCCCTACTATTAAAAAACTATACAATTCTGAACTAGGGTACTTAAAAAACGACATAATAAAAATTAATTGTTAAAAATTACCAGAAAGCTCGTGGTAGTGACTTTTACTGATAATAAATTTCATATTATTTATGACTTTTTTCATTAATAACACCGATTTAATATCCCTTTTAAAAAATCTTAATTTTTTCTTAATTATTAACAATTATTTCGAATATTCACAAATACAGTAGAAATATAATTGTAATGAAGAGCACCACACAACAAAATGCTAAGGTAAAATTATTTATGTTCCTTGAATAAGTTCTTAACACATAAACTGTATTTAAATTAATAATTTGAACAGCTCTGCAATTATTCTTCTGTTAAAGGAATCTGTGGAATGGAATAATTGAAATATCTCATCACCGCACCGCCATCTTCATTAACAAAACAGATTGGCAGAATAACATTAATTTATTAAATATTCATCTATTTTAAATAAGCAGTAATATAGGTACCTATTAAAGGCATTTTCTTACAATAAATTAAGGGAAATGTTTCGTTTTATGATTAATAATAGAATTTACATCATATATTTTCTAAGCCTCCCCCTGTTTGTAGGTAGTTATTAGGTTATATGGTTTGGTAATTTGGTAAAGTTTTGTACAAGACGTTACCAGTCTGAAGATGCGCCAACAGGGTGAAAGCACTAACTAACGAAATAAATAATAAAAGGAAGTGGGAAGTGGTTTCAATTCCTGGAGGGAGTCAGCACAAAATATTTATTTACTGTGATTTTTATATTAATATTTCATGTGTGACTGATCATACTACCTTCATGTAATAAAAATGATCAAGATACACATATTGGTGTACCATTGCAGTGCCCTATTCACCCAGTACTTTTATTTAACTTTTACTAGTTAATTTAAATAATTAATATGTGGCACTAATACCATTCATTCAGAGGGCAGTCGTTATGTTGCAGCGAAAAAAGTATCTGTTATTTACACAGCTGGTAATTTCCCTCGGTACAAACTGGATCTGACTGATTTATGGGGACAGTGGTGGGGATGAACGAAGGGTAAAGGGGAAAGGAGGTAGTGGAGGGGGGCTTTTGTAATGACAGGCCCTTGTGATGCTTGACGTATTCGGGATACAATGGCTTACTTAACTTATTTATTTATTATGGAATTATTAAAGACAAAATACAAAATACAGAACAAAGAGAATATTTTATGAAACCGATTATTGTTAATGTTGTCTGTCTCAAATTTACAAAGGAACCTACTGACTTGGCCCAAAGCTTAGGCTAGCTTTATCGCACTAAACTTTTCTCGTTTGAACGTTGCTAACCATAAAAATGGATAGCGTAGACTTTTTTTTAAATAACTAATGGTTTTAAAATACTATTTGTGACTTGCTTTGTTTATCCCCTGAGTCTAGTACAGAGAGGGTGGGCTTTATCCCCATAAATAACATGACTTTTCACACCCCTATTCCCGTGAACTCCGCCGGCAGAGCCTTGATACGTTGAGCTGTAAATATATTGAAAAGTGAAAGAGCGCAATGCTAAAGCAATATTTATTTCCTCCATGATTCCTTCCTTTCTCGATACGGAATAGCAATCGGTTACTGGTCATAAACCTACAACGTACATGATTTTTAAATTTATTCGTTTTACACAAACACTGCAATAGGTTTACCATACAGTGCCCTCTGCACCATTAGATGCAGATAAAAGACATGATGCAAATACAAGCTTTCATTCCCATATGCATCATAATAGTAAGTAAAAATAATAATAACTAACTAACTAACTAACCATCACGCCATTTCCCCGTAGGGGTAGGCAGAGAGAATAGAACGCCATACCACTCTGTCCTGACATACTTCCTTTGCTTCCTCTACATTCATGCATCTTCTCATGCACATACGCCGATTATTCCGACTTTTCACATGTCCACTTCAAGTACTTGTCGTACTTGGTCATGCCATGTCTTTCTCGGCCTTCCTCGGCTTCTACATCCAGGTACACTTGCATTTAAACTTCTTTAAGCCGTTATTTCATCACTCATTCGCTCCACATGACCAAACCACTGTAAAAGCCTTTTCTTAATTTTATCGATAATGCTTATCTCAGCCTTGCACTCTGCTCTAATTTCGACATTTGTACACCTATCATACATAGTCTTACCACACATAGATCGCATTTCAACAGCATTCAGTCTACTTTCATCTTTCTTTTTCCAACACCACGCTTCACTACCATACATAAGGGTTGGTACCAGAACTCCATTGTGTACTGCCAATTTTGCTTCTTTCGATAAGTTCTTATTTGCCACTATCGATTTCAAGGCACCATTAACTCTGTTTCTGGCACTTACCCTTCTCTCGATGTCCTTATCCACATTTCCGTATCTTGTAAACATACTTCCCAAATATACAAATATTTCACTTAATATGTTTCACTAATAGGTATGTAAAATTCATTCTGAGATATAATATATTATGTAGGTACACACACGTTTATCTCTTCTTTTGTTTTGTGTGCATTTGCTGTGTATTCGTTTATACATAAACTTTAGAGCCTTGTACTCTCCACCTCAAGGTTTGGAATACAAATTTACTATATTTATTAATATTTAACAAAAAGCATTATGCATAATATTGGTATTTTTTAAGTATTTATCATTCACTGCTTTTGTTGCACTTCATAAAGAAACATTTTAAGTGGTCAGTGTTACGTTTAGTTTTACCAGCGTCTTAGCCAATACATACTCGTAAACTACAAAAATATATTATTATTAAATCGATAATTTCGGGTGTAATTCCGAAAATATTGACATTGTTATACTTATGATCCTTTTAAAAAACCTATAAAATTGTTGAAGGCATTTTTACGTTATTATTAAAATATTGAATATGCACCTTGGATCAAATATTGAAAATCTCTGATTATTTTGAACGCCATGTTTGTGAACCATTTTTTCCAGATATTATTTACAAAAATGTTATATTTAACAAAGTGAAATATTTCGATTCATCTTTATAAAATGCTTTACATCGTATTGTATACTAATACAAACATTGTTCCTAAGCTTTGAGTAATAAATTTTCCTTTCTTACGGCGCGGCGCTTATACGTTTTATTTGGTATATTAAAAAATGTACTTTATCGTATGTCGCTTAAACAAGACTTCAATTCATAAAATCAATAAACCAATTTAGGAATGAAGAAATTGAAAAGGCTTCCGCCTTTTTGCCTTTAACGTATATTTAAATAACAGGCTTTCGCTTACCTTTCAAGTATTTACTCAATGTAGGTACTTATATTACATACTTGTATAACATACATACATTATAAGTACATAATGTTTTCAAAATTACTCATCTGATAAATGAATATACTTGACACAAGTAGATTTCGTAGTTAATGTTTTCTTTACAGTCATAATTAAACATTTCACACAACAACAAAAAAACACTATAGATTCACTAAAGCTTTGTTTTATGAACATCCACCTCTAGTCTTTATTCTTATGCTTGAAATTTTGTTTCGGCTTATCTTCCTGTCTTTCTGTCTGATGTATTTTTACAAAAAGGAAAAGTTTCCGTATTTACGCGAGTACCTACATTTTAATATTCGAGTATTCAATCTTTTATTAAGCAATACTAAGACTCATTCAATAAAGTTTGACGAGAATGGTAATTTACCATACCAAATACCATCACGCCACAGTGGTTGTGGTGACGATTCCACGAAGTAAATTCAATCTAAAACACTCTAACGTAAACGTCATTTTTTTCCCCTCGTAAAAAAAAGCCGCAAGTAAGTTTTTTTTCGCGAGAAATTCTCATGAGTTACAAAAGTATTGTTAGCATTTTCAGTATATACCACACACTTTAATTAAACTTTAAAATTGTTAATAATTTCTTGTTACCGATCCGCGCATTCAATACAAAATTTCTTCGTTGTCGTTTTTAATTGGGGACCGTTTTCCCGAAAACGGCATATAAAACACGCGGATAGCATAATGAACCTTAATGAGGTGTGGGTACCTCCATATCGCGCTTAAAACTTAAAATACTTTTATAAGTGATAAAAACAACAATTTAAACAACCCAAAGCAGCTATCCAAATAAAATCTCAATTTTGAAAACAAAAAGTAGGTACATCCAACTTTCACACAACATTCATATCACAATGTCACATTCCACGCCGTAGAGTATCAAAGTTACGCGAATGACTAACACCATCACGGCTAAATATGCCAACTTAGCATAACGGTAAAAAATAAACTATAATATTGTGTGACATATTGCATAACCTCGAATACATATTTTTTCCCGTTAACACATTTCACTGTACTTGCATTCGGCCTATCACAGGGTACGAACAATAGGTTCACTACAACATAAACAAATATTAATATTACCAACAATAAATATACGACACGGGACGCGGCAACGCAGCGGGAATCAGGTGATAGTCCCCATGTTAATCACTGTCAAACTTAGAGTCAATCATCAGCCCTAACATAGCGTACCATCAACAGTACTTTCATCATCATCATTTAATTTTCTCTTATTTATTTCAGATAGAACAAGAACATTTACTTTTTGCCTTTTCCTAACCATGTTAATTAAAGACGCCTAATTATTTGTTCGTAATAATGATTTGCAAACATTATAACTTAACATTAACTCTTTATACTCAACAGTGCAACCCCTTCTTTCATTCAATAACGAGTACCTACCATTGACTAACATAATATAACTAAACTACTAACAACAAGACAACAAGAAAAACTGGATCCGGTAAAGAAAACGCGCACTGAAGATGCGAGTCCAGAAATCCTAAGGTCCAAATCAGATTACCAAACATGTGGAGAGACCAATAACCCTCTGGTTTTTTCCACCCGAGCTCAATTCGCCACAACGGGAATACCGAAAGACAGCAACACAAAGTAACTTCACCGAGTAGTCGCAGCATTGGACCCAAAAGACCCTAACGTGTCGTCAGCGACAAGACACTCACCACAACACCCATCAACCCAATTATGACATATAAAAGACTCATGATTACTCGACCTGCAAGACTCAGAAGAAAAAAAGACTCCAAAATTATTAACGGAATTTCAACTGGGTGACAGTAAACCAAGCGAACTTCTCCGCTACATAAGGAACTCCGCTGGACCGACGCTAAGCGACAAAGCAATAATAAAAACAATTCCTTGGGGGGGAACAAAAAAAAACACAACGACTACCCCAACAAGCTCAGGTGCCTAGTTACATCAGCTCTAACAAGAACAGACCTTAACCGATTAGCCACAACACCGACAAGATTAGTAGAGACTTGTGCCGTCCGGAATTATACTCAATTTGAGGTCGACATAGACAAAACCTGACAGACTCCAACGCAGTTTGTAGAAGCAATAGCAACATTACAGAGACAAAATAAAACCTACAACTGAGATACAAGCACTGAAATTTAACAAACGAGTGAGCAGCTCAGATATCCGAGGTCGCGATCACGAGCAACAGATACAACACCAGACACCGTTCACCATCATATCGTTCGCCATCAAGGTCCCCAGAACGTCAACCGGATAGTCCATACTGGTTATTTCCACGGAAGATTTGTTATAGGGCCAGGAAGTGTCAAAGCCCTGCGCATAACAAACAACGAGCACAGGGAAAAGAAGATCGGGAACACAGTAGAGGCTTGCGACTACTTCCGATAGTATTCAACCGTCCCACGCCTCCTCTTCGTAACGGATAACGTACCAGGACTCAACTGCTCGTGGACACGGCGCTGAGATCTCCGTCTTTCCTAAGTCGAACATACTTAAAAATATAACCATTCAACGCAAAATAACTAAAAACTGCAGACGCAACAATGTACGCCGGCCCAATGGACAAGTGAACAAAAGCTTCGATCGACAATCGTTGAATTAAAACCTTGGATTACGCGAAAAGTAACGAGCGCAGATTTCAATGGAGATATCTATATAGCTCGACGTTTCAAACCATATTAGGGGCCCGATTTCACCAACATTTCACAAAACAGTCAACCTGAGAAAGAGGCCAATTAGTGGACTAAACACTACAAAGCTAACAATACCAAGGGGATTACCGACTACAAAACCGTCCACGCGGATATCAACAAATAAACGCAAATGATGCATTCACAACATCCTCAGCAATTTCCTGCCATCACAAGAGCCCAACCCACAAACCCACTGTGATCGACTCGACACAACGTCACACATTTTATCGAGACAAATGGACAACCGACAACAGCTGCGAGCTAGAAGACTCGCACCAGCGCAGCTCGATGGTAGGCAAAAAAGGAATTTAACTTCTGTATCGAGCAGAGGCGTATGCCGCCCCATCTAAGAGCAATCTGGTCCAGCCCATTACATTTATGGTAAAAAAAAAACACCAACGGGGAGATGGCCGACCATGGCGGAGATTTACAGACACGTGCTCAATGCACAAAACATTATCGGACAAGTATACTAATCCCTACAGATATTACGACTTCGCGGCACAAGTTTAGAATAGCGCAAATTTATTCTCATTCGATTGACCTAACCAGGGCATACCACCAAATTCCAATTTGAAACGAAACGAGCATCCCAAAGAAGGATTTTAAGAAAACCCTTCGGCCCTATCTCACAGGATGGGAGTAAAACCAATTAATGAGAAAGTTCAAGCAATCCAAGATTACAAGAAACCAGAAAAAGCCAAAGATCTTCGCAGATTCCTCGGAATGATCAATTTCTACCGACGATTCATTCCAAATGCGATAAAAGCGCAACACCTCCTATTCAAAGAAATCTCGGGTTATACCAAAAATGACAACAGACCCATCAAGTGGACGGAACCCTTGACTCAAACTTTTCATGACTGCAAAGATTCACTAATGAAGGAAACTTTACTAGCTCATCAAGATTCAGACGCCAAAAATCGCTATCATGGTCGACGCCTCCGATATTGCCATGGGAGCAGCGCTGCAACAGTGGAAAGGTGGCTCATATGGAAACCGCTAGCGTACTTCTCAAGAAAGTTCAACGGTGCACAGACAAGATACTCTACTTATGACAGAGAGTTAACAGCGATTTTACGAGTCCATCAGGCACTTCAGACAGAATATAGAAGGTAGAAATTGTACAATTTATACAGATCACAAACCCATCACCTTCGCGCTCAACAAAAGGCATCAGTCGTCATCACCCAGACAAGAGAGACAACTCGACTTCATCAGCCAATTCACAAACGACATACAGCACATACCGGGCGAAGAGAACGTTGTCGCCGACGCACTGTCAAGGATCGAGACGGTGAACGTAACAGCTAACATTGACTATAATAAAATCACAACTCTCCAACAGGAATGCCAGGACCTCAAACACATAAAAGAAACCCCTACTGGGCTGGAAATGAAGCAACTACGAATACCAGAATGTTCACAAGATATCTGGTGTGATATCAGCACGGGAAGAATCAGACCATTCATCCCCAAAAGTATGAGAAGGGATATAATAGAAAACGTCCACAACATTATTCACCCAGGTGCAAAAACAACAGTAGCTATGGTAAAAAAGCTCTTCATTTGGCCTCATGTAGATAAGGACGTAAAAAATGTTTGTCAAATCTTGCGCGACGTGCCAGAAGGTAAAAGTCACAAAGCATACAAAGAGTCCACTTCAAATGTATCCACCACCTGAGAGGAGATTCGGGCACATTAACATCGATCTAGTAGGACCCTTGCCACCGTCCAGAGACTACCAATACCTACTCACAATCATCGACCGATTCACCAAATGGCCAGAGGCAATCCCACTAAAGGATATGACAGCGGAGACAGTGGCCCGTGCGCTCATGGAACATTGGATTTTCCCGTTTTGGAGTACCAGATGCAATAACTACCGACCAAGGACGTCAATTCGAATCGCTACTCTTCAAAAATCTAACAAAACGCCTGGGCATCAACCACATCCGTACGACAGCGTACCACCCACAGTCAAACGGAATAGTAGAGCGCTGGCATAGAACATTGAAGGCAGCTATAATGGCACATCCCGAAAGTCAGTGGACAGAAGCTCTACCACTAATACTACTTGGTCTGAGAAATGCAATTAGAGATGAAACAACCAACTCACCTGCTGAACTCACATATGGCACCACGCTACGCATGCCATATGATTTTTTTATCAAGTCTACGCCAGACGAGCCTGAAAACTACCTGAGAAAAACTGCAGAGTTTCTTCAACACAATAAAACCCACCAGTACTACCCACAAAAGTACGCAAAAAAACATTCATTCACAAAGACCTCAAAACATGCACGCACGTCTTTGTGAGAATGGACGGGTACAAGAGACCGCTGCAACCACCCTACGATGGCCCATTCAAAGTCTTGTCCAGAGACGCTAAAAAATTTATGATAAAAATGAAAGACACCCAAAAAACCGTGTCAATAGACAGGGTAAAACCTGCATTCAGCGCAGTAGAGGACAGCACCAACCAACCTGATGGACCACCAACTACCCAAACAGCGCCGAGAGCAGAGAAGGAGAATGGTAGATCAACAACAAGATCTGGTAGAACCGTGAGATTTCCGGATTACTACAAGGCTCCACTTTGCCAAGTTAAGTACATCCCCTCGCGTAAAATATATTCATATTAAACCTTCTCATACCCTATGTACAGCATAATCTAATAACATCATTCCTATCATCCACGTACCTCTTACTCAAATATTACAGAACTTTGTACTTCTGATTATAGGGGACATGCAACACTGCTACTGTACATCACCAGATGAACTGGACTGTGGACGGACAGACCTCCTCTGGGTACGCAGAGGCTGGGGGGGAGGTATATGGCAACCCCATATCTCGATAGCCGGGAACTAGGAACTTAACGTTGGCGCCGGTAGGCGCCTAGCTAGAGACTTCACTTCAGGCCCCGTCAACTCTCACCGCCATCTTTATTTCTGTCGCCATATTGGAAATAGGAGCCATTATTACTCACACATTATGTGTATGTGTATGTATCAAGCTTATATATATTTATTTGGTCACTGTGTTAGTGAAACTAGTGTAAGTAGAGTGAAAAAGAAAATGAAATACAGTAGTATGAGAAGGATAACACATTAAAGGTTGTCGTACTATATTATCTGTGGCTTGCATAAACTTCATGTGTAATTGTGTATTATCTTCAAACAATTTTGCGACATTTTAAAACATTCGGTTAATTAAGCTTAATTCTTTTCAATGGACAAAATCAGAGTTTGGTGTTGTGTTTCCGGATGCAATAATTATAAATCGTCACCGAGGCATTCTTTTCCTGCTCGATTAAAAAAGAGTGCATCTTTCGCGAATGGATTTGGCTGGCGGATTGGAAGATTCCAAAGAAAGTGATTTTGCAAAACGCCTTTTGCAATTACGGATTATCGGAAATATTTAATGTAAGTTTGTCAGTGTTTTATTTAGAGAAAATGTGCTACTCTCCAGATGATTTTGTTATACTATATAATGTATTCAAATCAGATTAAAATATAATTTTTTTATATATATTATTATATATAATCAGATTAAAATATAAGTAAACAATTTTTTATCATTCTCCAGACAATAGTTTCATTTTTAAACCTCAATGAAAAATGTTAAAAATGAAACAACGTGAGAAAATGGCGATATTTATGCTTAATTACACCCGTACTGCTTAAATATAATTGAAATATTTGCACCGAAATATTTAAAAGCTATTTTTCAGGTTATTTCAATTTTGACATTTCTATTCCCAACTTCCCTTTTTTTAATTTTTAATTTCTTGTTCAACCAAAACAATGTCTAAATCAATGTGCGTTTTTGAAATGACTGCTCAAAATATTCATAACTATTATATGATTTGTTTATATCACGCACTACATACATTTAATTTGTAAACTCTTGTGATCATTTCTAACTGTTAACCAGCTATCACGGAGCATTTTGATTTTGACATTAATTTGTTGAAGGAAAGTAGAAGGGGCGGAAGGAGAGGATAGGGGAGAGGGGATTCATAGACAATATTGCGTTCATACTTAATTAATTTATGGCTAATTAATTTCCTGATATTTGAGTAAGAACCGATTCATTTTTTTTCTTCTATAAAATATTGTCTTGTCTGTGAAATCTCACACAATCGACGGATAATCATTTTCTATGGGGAAGAATCAGAGTTGTTCATCTATAAGTATATAATCTGTGCTTCACTTCCTCTTGGGCTCCCGCTGTCGCCGGCCGCTTCCGACACACTCCAGAACATCTCGTGATCAATTCCTCAATCATTGCTTTAAAATATAACGTGTACATAGTTTAAGTTACCTTTGTTAAATAAAACAACCTGCATACGTAAGTAACATCTTTTATTTAATGCAATACTTAAACTCATTCAATAAAGTTGACGAGATGGTATTTTACCATCCAAATACCATCTCGCCACAGTATAATATCAGCTGTTTCGGTATGAAATATGTAAATTACCTCTTTAAAAATAAATATTATGACATTATTCATGTTGTAATGAATTAAACATAAATGCATGATGATTCTTATCGCTCTTCACATGTGCCAGTAATATGTCAGAATCGTGCGACATTTAGATTCAATAATCTGATTGTCATTTTAATGAGCCGAAGTGTTAATATACATAATGTATAACCTTGTTTATGAATTTTCTACCATTCTATTATATTATATCTAAGTTTTCTAAGATTTCACTGAAGTGCTGTGTAAGTAATGTATATATTTTTGACTAGGTTATGCTGCTGGTGGAATCTATGGTTTTAGTTCAGTAAGCCTTCTAAAACCATAGATTTCACAAGTAACAGATCTGTGGCCACAACGTAGATTAAATCGTAAAACTAGGTGTTTAGATATGCATTTGAACATTACCTTTACAAATCCAGATGCTGCACATTATTAAACACCATTACAACTTCAGATTTATTCATTATTTATGCGAGTTTAAGTACTGGCACATTTATACAGCAATCGGCTGTTTATTATAGAGACGTACCTATTATTACAATCTATGTTGAATTTTACCACATTATCTGAAAACTTTGGTGAGATTGTGTTGAACTATTTGGATGTAAAAAGTTATGGACTAGCTGAATTCCGTAACTGCAATCGTGTATAAATAACAACAATAATCTAACAAAAACCGCTAAATAAAAGTTTTGGAAATTCCTTCCATTTGATTGTGAATATTGGGCGGATATCAGCTAGTTTTTTTTAATCACTTTTGCCAAGTTTTTTCCTTTTTTAGATATTAGGGAAACCTATTGCGGCTGAATTAATTTTAGAGCTCGTTTCTTAAAATTACATTATTTATCAACTGTTTAACATTCGTTGAAGTTTTGTTATTCCCGAGTAGCAAGCAGTGCAGCAGGCGGAGCGGCAGGGCCACGAACCCGAGGTACACCAGCAGCACGGGCCACGCCAGTGCCGCGCGCGCGCCGCCGCCGGCCGCCGCGTGCAGCGCCGCGTGCGCCGCGCCCACGGCCCAGCCCGCCGCGGCGGCGGCGCGCGCCCGCCCAGCCGCGCGGCCGCCAGCACGCCGCCCGCCAGCGCCGCGCCCGCCGCCGCGCCCGCCCACGCGGCCCAGCGCGCGCCCGCCCACCGCGCCCGCCGCGCCCAGCAGCACCACGGCCCACATGAAGCACTGCAGTCCGGACTTCTTCTGCTCCACGCAGTACGACTGGTACAGCTTCTCCAGCGCGGGATCCGCGAAGGAGCGGAACCCGCCCTCTGCTGGCGGGCGGTTCTCGCCACCCCCGCCACCGCCCTCGGCGTCACCTTTACTTTCCGCCATTTTAACACATTTCCAACTCTCCAAACATTATAAAACTTAACACAGTAACGTCACTTTCAGTCAACTTTTTATCGTTTAACCAACATTTTAAACGATTTATTGCGCACAGTTTACAAATTTTCACTTTCAAAATATTTATGTTTTATGGTAAGTATTGTTTTTTATAAAATCGAGTATATTCGCAAGTTCATTGTGTTCTAAGTGGGTTTAATTGAAAAATAAATATAGGTATTAAGGAATATAATACAAATATAATACAAATATGTTATGTATTTACAAAATTAGGAGAAGAACAAATGGAAACGTATTTATAGAATCCTACCCATAAAAATAATAATGTTTTTCGATGTAAAACAAAACCGCTTCCATGGGACTTAACCTACGCAATCCTCAATACAATACCTATATAGCTTATATTGCCTAAGTATCCACCTACTCAAGATGATCACGAGCAGCCGTAATTGGATGGAATCACCCACTTATTTTTATTTATTTATTTACATAAATATGAATAACTGCTTCAGATTACGAACTTCATAAACGAAACATCTTTCAAACAATATATTAAGGTTTGTAGTTTTATTAGTTCTAAGATATCATTTGTTTTTTGTACTAACCTCGACTCTAATGAAATTTCTCTTTTCTATTGGAAAAACATGTTTGTGCGAGAGAGATTTTTTTAAATTTGTTATTCACAGAATGAAGGCAACGTACTCCATTATTCATCCTTCAGTTGGTTTCCCTGTACTTGACGCAGGATAAATCATTATTACATTTTCGTTTTCCCACGGCCACCACGGGACGCGGACGGACGGACATAAGTCTTGATCTAACACTGACTGTTTTTAGCGTTCATTTTCGCACTCATTTTGTGAATTATTTTTTAAATTTTTCCACTTTTTTTTAAATCTATGAAATACCTCACTGGGGAATGCTCGTGCTGAGGTATATATACAATACTTTTTTTTTTCTTACCTTATATATTTATATATTACTCCATAGTCAATCGAGACAAAAATATTTTAATCGCTTGGCTTGCAGGCAGTTTGTGTAATTCATATGCTCCACATAGGGAGCGAATATGGTATGATGATAATGATATGTTTATTCTAAATTTTTTAATTATCTCATTTCTTAAGTGTAAATGTTTTTTTGGAACTGCAGTTACTGAGTAAATGATTGCCTTAATTTTATTTAAATGTTACTTGAAACAATCTCTATTAAATAATTCGCATCCTAGGTATTTCTAAAAGACTTTCATTTTCATATCCAGCAAAATGGTACAAAATATATAATATAACCAACGCTGAAGTTAGGGAACGGACGCAGCCACCTCCAATAACTGGAGTCGTGAAGATGCGGCGATGGACCTGGCTTGGGCATGTACTCCGGATGCCTCGGGAGAGCCTGAACCCGAAAGCTGCCTCTTCTTTACGCCTGCAGGATCCCGCCGTCCTGGCAGACCGTCGATGACCATCCTACGGATGTATTCGGCGGAGCTGATCGATGCATGACGTGGGAGGAGGCGAGAGAGCTGGCTGGTGACAGAGTCTCCTGGATGGATCTAGTGATGTCCACATGCTCCACATAGGAGCGAACGTGGCGAAAGAAGAAGAAGATATAATTTAGAGTTTTTAACCCAGCATTTCTTATACAGTTCCTAATTATTATTTCTTTATTAAACAATAAATAAATAATGAGCTTTATTAGACTAATTATAATAAACAGGACTTATTTATTTGTAAAAATTCATCCCAATAAAGAAGGTGTGAAGCCAAGAAACAAGAGGCTTAGTTACCTGTATATTTTTTAATTTAAGTGTTACTAGATATGCCCTCTTACATTTATTTATGAAATTTAACTGAGAAAACCAGGTGTTATAGACGCCTAAGTGACAAATATCTGAATTCTAAAGCGTTTAGTTATATGTCTTGATCTCTCTTGGTATTCTACCAAAAAGTGTTCCGGACGACGCCGACGCCATGTGACAAGAAATGAATTGGTCACAGAAAAGAAGTGTTTAGATAATTTTAGATTTTTCTGAATCAGTTATACACTTCAAAAAGCTAAAGTCATCCTAGCTTATCGGCGTAGGAAGTACATTTACATAAATCAAGACTTATGCCCGCTTTAATGTTGTATTTAAAGAAATGCCGTAATAAAATAGGATATAAAAATAAACTTAGTTTTATTCCGCGTGAAACAAATCGAATATCGTGGCTTATTTACACTTCTGTGACACTTCATTTAATCTGACCTATTTCTCATCTTTCTATCGGCAGACCGTCTTTTCTATTTTCCGTATTGCCATTAAAAATGTCTTGTAAAGTAGAATCGACTTCTTGACATATAATATAATTGGCCTGTCTTGTGCAGTTTACAAATAGATAAGTTAAAGCAGTTTCTTAGATGTTTACCCATGCTCTGGTAGATATCTAATTACGCGAATGTTTTCCGTTTTGATATTTATTATGCCTTCCGTTAACGGAGCTTTCTTTTCAAATACTTTTCATCATCTCGGTACACGGGAAAATTTTGTTTCATTAATTTAACATAAGATTTGTCACTTTTAATTATTAATTTATTCATTAATTATCAATAGCAACAAAAAGGAAAAAATACCACATTTATACAATTTTGAATATCTATATTACAGTATGTGGTATTTTATTATAGATCTGTCTCGTAGCATTAGTGGTAGCGCATTTTGGCTACCATGCATGAAGTCGCGGGTTCGATTCCCATCATGAAATATTTATTTACATGTAATTTACATATTAGTATTTCATGTGTTATACCTTGGACTGGAACTGAAGCGTATGACTGATCATCTTACCTTCATTTGATAAAATGTACACTGCACTTGGTGTACCGATGGAGCGCCCTATGCACCATTGGGTGCGAATAAGGGAAAGTAGTAGTAGTGGTAGGTATTTTATTTTATGTACATATTCCTAAACACTTATTTTATACGTCTAGTGCCCAAAACGCAGAACAATTCGCAAAAAGAGTGGGTTATACCTGTACGTATATATTTTATTTCATAATTAATACTTATCCACTCCTTTCGACGAATGTTATACAAATTTTGTATATTTCACATGACTTCTGTTAGATGCGTTATTTGTGTTGTTTAAAATCTGAGCTCCAAATTCAGATATTAGTTTATATTAATATCATTTAAAAATTATAAGAAATTTTATGACTAAATTTTCAATTCGAGTTAGTATTAATTCAATGTTAGTATTTATTCTGTTTTTTTCGTAGTTCTTTATCATTTATATAAATTACTCTCTAAAAGGAGGGTTCTTCAGTTTTTTCTCAATTGATGTATTTAGCTTTTTGTATTTTCCAATCTATTGTCGATTTTGCATGTTTTTTTAATATTCTGAATGAAGTTTTAAATAATGCAAAAATTCACTGCTGAAACAATACCAAACCAAAACGTGCCGGAAAAGAGTTTTGTTTACACATTCAACTAAAACGTCTTGTAAAACTTCTAAATAAAATATGTAGGTATAAAAATAGCCCACACGTGTTACTGATTGCCATAGAAAAGATATACTAGAAACATTTCCCTCATATCGGAAAATCACCTATCCACACACATGAGTGGGTGAATTCACGTTATGTTCGATTATCACTAACTTAGGAAACGTATTATTATATTGGCCATTATCTTATTTGGCTTTCGGACAGTAAAATTATTGTACCTACACAGTAGGGTGTTTTGAAATCAGTACCTAAGAATCTACGCAACATACGATAATATGTTGTGATAGATGTACAAGTTAATTTTGTTTAATGTATTTATAAAATAATAAGTAGGTTGGCACTCTTTGATATCGGAACGGCGAATGATGTATCACGACTAAGAATAATTTGTCGAGAATTTTGAGTTTTTTATTAGGAATTGCAGTCCTTTTTAAACAGGAAGATAACCAAATTGTTGGTAATTCTTATAAAACATCAGTATTTATTACTCCTTCTTCTTAAGGTATAAGTCTCATTCGACGCAGCCTCTTGGGATGTCGACTCCGAACTGTCCCTCCATTTTTTTCAGGTCGCCCAGGAAGTCGGCGGCCAGGTGGGCACAGATGCATCACAGATTTAGTTATTCTACTATCATCCATTATCTCAACATGTGCATGCCAGTTTCTTTTTCTTTCTCTTCCCACCTGACAACATCCTGGACTTTGCAAGTTGCTCGAATTTGGGAGTTTCTAATCCTCTTACATCTTAGAATTTTCATCTCTAAGACTCTAAGCATGGATTTGGTCTTACATGTGTCCGCCCTTGTTTTAATTCCATCTGTCATTATGGGGTGATCACAGGTTTAGTAAATTTTCACATTACTATCTGTTCTCAGTATATTACCAAACATAAATAGTTACTGATGTTTTATTTGAAATTGCTTGTTAACTTGTAGTTGACGAAGATACCGATTTTTTTGTCAGTGGGAAAATATTTGGAGCTGTAAAGTGATGTCTACGGTCGGGTTGGCGGAAAATCGGGTAGAACTATGAGCTACAGACTTTAGCGGGGAACAGCAGAAAGCGGCATCATCATGGCCACTGAAAGTACCAAGTCTATAGTAGATTAATTTATCCTCAAATTGATTTGTGTCCGCTTCGAGAGTAAGGCCAACAGATAAATAGAACTAAGAGACAATGGGGTGACGTTATCAGAATACAAAAACATCGCAATCCGTCTCACAATATAGAATGGTACCACCTGAAATTTTTTTTTTATTTATTATTATTTTTTTAATATGAAAATGAAAAGCATCATAGTTTTTTCATAGGTACGTTATATGATATTTTGAAGTTTGTAAATTTGAAATTATAATTTTAGGCACAAATATTTACGATTTTAAATCAATAATACGGGTTCCGGGTTCGATTCCGGTGAAAACACAAAAAATTAATAAAAAGTGATTTTTCTCAAGCCTGGGTTTGTGACATCGTTCCCCTCTGTCATTGGGCCTCCTGACCTGTTGAGGTGGTTAAATAAATAAAATAGAAATAAAATAAAATAAATTATTTGTTGAGTTGGCATTTATTTTAATGATAACACTATATTATATTATTTAAATCAAAGTCGATTTTGGTTCTATTCGTTCAGGTTTTGTCAGGGGTATTAAAATTATCAGTTTGAAAATGAAAATGAAAATATCACTTCTTCCTCATGATAAGCCTCTTGAACTTTTGAAGTTGTTAAAAAAAACTACGTATGAAAAACAATGTACAAAAATATTTTGTAGTTAATTCTGGTGTACCTAACAGAAGCATAAAAAGAAATGTTTTAATCTTCAGATCTTTTTTACAAAAACCATATTATTTAAAATTATGTTGTATTAATTTGTGTTTGTGTTTATAATTATACATATAATCATAAGTAAATCTATGTACTCATGTGAATTGTATGATGTTGGCAAATATTCCAGTTATACCTACATATTATTTACTTTCCCATTCAACAAAGCTACAGCGTCTGTTTGTTTTACTAAATTAGTTATTAACGAAAGACAACAAAACACACGGGAGTAAACCAAAGTTCAATTTACATATATTATACATGTACAATATACAAGATAGTTTCCTGTCATTTTACATAGCACTACAATGCATACCATGTCTACCAAAAATTAATTAAACTCTCATTATTTGCAAGTGAATAAGCGTGTCAGCCAGGAAAACAGGGATTACTTCTGCCTTGTAATTTAATTTTAAAATTTACCTGTTACCTGAGTATTGTTTCAAATCTAACGAATTAATATTACATTACTTAAGTGGCGTTTATACTTTTAACGTGCTATAATATTACTGATGGTCGCAGAGAATTTAACAAGATTAAAATTATATTAAGTAAAACTTTGATCCTCTTTGTAAGCATTAATACGTGATATTATGATTTTAACAACAAAATCAAGGTTCGTAGGTTTTCACGGCCTTCAGAATACAGATAGTGTTTTCCTGGGTTATTATGCCGTGTTTGTGGGCTTTGTGTTGCCGACGTTTCGGAGCACATTGCAGTGTCCATCTTCAGGCTGAATGTATGAGTGTAGTTTTTAGTGTGTTTAATTGTGAGGAATTTGTACCGTGTCGCAGTCGGGCAATGTATGTGGTTAAGTGTGTGGAGTTTGTACCGTGGGCTTTGGAAGCACCGGGTACCATGAGGTTCGTAGTCGTAACCCATCGTCCCTGTTTATGTTATTAGGATGCTTGTATATTTCTATGGCTTCCTTTATTAAACGGGCTTGATGATTTTTGGGCTTTCCAAGGACATTTGGCTCAAATGAGAAATTATGCCCTGTTTCTATGTAGTGCTCTGCAAGAGCTGATTTATCCGGGTAGCCCAACTTGCATGCACTCTTGTGCTCTTTTATTCTTGTCATTATGTTTCTGGCAGTCTGCCCTATGTAGACTGTTTCACAGCTTTTGCAATTTAATTTATATACTCCATCTGTTTCAAGTGGGTCCCGATCTTTTACTGATTTTAGTAAGTTTCTTACTTTTGAGGTCGTACCGAACACTGTCCTTATGTCCGTTTCTTAAGCGTTTTTGCAATTCTATCCGTGACATTTTTGACATTAAGAACGCTATTCTTTTATCCGTATTAATTCTCCATCCGTGCAAAAACGCTTCCCTATGTCAAGAAACGGGAACAAAAACGCTTAAGAAACGGACATAAGGTGTTCGGTACGACCTCAAAAGTAAGAAACTTACTAAAATCAGTAAAAGATCGGGACCCACTTGAAACAGATGGAGTATATAAATTAAATTGCAAAAGCTGTGAAACAGTCTACATAGGGCAGACTGCCAGAAACATAATGACAAGAATAAAAGAGCACAAGAGTGCATGCAAGTTGGGCTACCCGGATAAATCAGCTCTTGCAGAGCACTACATAGAAACAGGGCATAATTTCTCATTTGAGCCAAATGTCCTTGGAAAGCCCAAAAATCATCAAGCCCGTTTAATAAAGGAAGCCATAGAAATATACAAGCATCCTAATAACATAAACAGGGACGATGGGTTACGACTACGAACCTCATGGTACCCGGTGCTTCCAAAGCCCACGGTACAAACTCCACACACTTAACCACATACATTTGCCCGACTGCGACACGGTACAAATTCCTCACAATTAAACACACTAAAAACTACACTCATACATTCAGCCCTGAAGATGGACACTGCAATGTGCTCCGAAACGTCGGCAACACAAAGCCCACAAACACGGCATAATAACATATTCCTAATCTTACGCCAAATACCTTAATATACATAAATTTGTTACGTGTTCTATGTTCCAACGTGATAAAATATATTCACTTTAAATTAATGAAATGCATTTAACGAAGTCATAAACGGGCAGAGAGCATATATAATTTAAATACTTTTATGCGGGACATTCGACAAGATACTATTAATTTATTTGTTGTAGGTATATAGGTAATGGCTACCCTCATGTAATATCGTGAATAAATAACTAAGCTTTAATTTTTACCTATAAAAATATCAGACATTTTCTACTGCCTGCAATCTGCAATATTAGTTATTTCCGTATGTGAGCGAAACCAGAAAGTGAAAAAATATATACCTACAACTACAAGTAGATAAAGCTTTTCAAAATCATAAGAAGATGGTATGGATGTGGAGGGCAGTGGTGTGGCGTTCTATCCTCCCTACCCCCTTCGGGATGGTTGTGATGGTTAGTTAATTAGTTACTTAGGCACAATTTTTCGATAAATGGAGTGACGAATATTGGTCTGAGAAAGATATACGAGTACATAATATATATAACATAGTTATGAAACATTTTAGAAGTATCTCAGAGTACTTGCTATTCATAATAGTTTACAAGATAAGGAAAGGAAATAGAGCCTTGCATTATAAATTAACAAATTAAGCGCTATAGCTATAAAGGCAGCTACGCTTACGTGATAAAATGATATACGGTTATCAACCGCTTTGGGAATTCTAGTATAATAATATAACATAATGCATTTCAATACACAATACAGAAATATAGTTTAAAGTCCGTATTTTACAAAAATATCGATCTTAAAACTATGCAAGTAGACAAAACACTACCTGCCAAGTGAGATCCTCGTAAAATCTTAATTCAAATATTATGTTATCTTTATTTCTGTAATGTGAGAGGCGTGGTCAGTGGCGTGCAAAGAGTTTTTAATCAAGGTAGGCAGTATAAAAAATAAACAATAATTCTATTGAATAACACAAACAGGCTATGCCTTGGTGGGATTTTTGTTTATTTTTTTAATGTAAATGTGTTTTTATTGTATTTCTTTTGTAAACAAAAAATTTTCTTTTGAAAATAAATATTTAAAAATATATATATACCTATCTAACGAAACAAATTTTTCGAAGATTTTAGTTCATGCCAGTACCTACCTATACGTATATGCGTAGATTCAAAATTTCATATTTTTAAAAAAATGCCTCCACATATACATATTTTTTAAAGATATATAAAAAATGCAGTGCGGAGTCATAAAGAGAAAGCGCGCTTTCTACCGTGCTAACCCGAACTGTACGTACTGGTGGCGTCATTTTAACACTAGTAAAATTAACCACATAAAGCACCGCCTTAAATGACAAATTTTGTTTGAAAATTAACACACATTCACATTTATGCGGAGAATAGAGATGATAATATTTGCTATTGAAAAAAGGCAGAGTTAGTACTTGCTTACTGACACGATTTTGTAAGTTCATCGGGTGGCGCTGGCGCAGCGCTTAGCATGGCTAGTGATTATTCGCGCGTATGTTTGAAATAAAGTAGATAAGTTGGGAGTATTTGTGAACTTTGGTTATTATTTTAAATTATAAGTAATTGCACTTTTTATCGTACGCTATTACTGTTGGGCACTGCTTTTATACCTGTATGGAGTGCACGCCACTGGGTGTGGTAAGAGGTATCCTTTATTTAGAAAATGTGTTTATGTAGCTGTGGTAAAAATTGATTGAGGTATTTTCGAATGATAAGTACCTACACTTCTAATTTAGTATGTAAATCTATTCACATTGGCATGAAACTAACTAACCATCATGCCATCTCTCCGAAGGGGTAGACAGAGAGGATATAACGCCACACCACTCTGTCCTGGCATACTTCTCTCGGTAAATTTTGGATGTGGTGACTTACGACAACATTTTACGTAAAATATTTTTTCCTGGCAAATACCGATATGTTTTTATTAATGTGTAGAGATTTTTTTTTTTTATTTCTTTTAAAAATCTTATAAAAACCCAGGAGAAAAACTCATTTTGGGACCGGTATTATTCACATTTTTTTAATTACATATTGCACAATCAAAAGACGAATAAGAAAGACGATTCAAAATTAACACATTCAATCTTAATCCTAACATCATCATATCTATCATTGAAAAACATATTTAAATACAGATCTTTAAGGGCTCTACTATGTATTGCTTTATTTATTTTTATTTCATGGGGGGTAGATTATTATATTGAGATCGCGATTTGATTAAATGAACATTCGAAAAGTTTTCTGTGATTGTTTTATTACTTAACATACGAGTATCTAATTACTCTACAGAACAGACTTTCCGACTATGAACCAGATAGTGTGGCAAAAACCTTTCGAACCGTGAATTTTGGCAACATGGAAATAACAGTTTTCTCTTCTTCTATTCTATATTAGGTATATTATATCAGTGCAGCATTGATATACTCGTATCTTAGCTTTAAAATATAATAAGTTTATATTTCGAAATACGGAAATAGTTTCTTTATACCCAGGAATGTTGTATGACAAATTTCGGAACTACTATATTTATTGAAATCGTCTTCGTCATTCCGCTTTACCGGATTGGTCTAGGTTGGTGTCGTCTGTTGAGAAGATTGCAAAGCATTTTTTTTGGCAATCATATTTTATTAGATGTAGATTTTGATTTCCAGAGTTCCTCTGTCTGTTGGGATATCAATAATATCTGATATCAGCCCAGCATGGGTATAATCCAGTAATTTGTCTACAAGTATTTGCATTTATTTTTAAAAATACAATTCTTTAACTTGAATAATTATTGTTTAATTATTATGTATATAATACGTTAGGTTACGGAATATTAATCTCATGAAAGTCGGATTTTTATGCTTTTAATGTTTTGTTTAAAACAAGTAACGGTGTTTCATACGATATTCTAGAGTAAATATTATTTTTGTGCCAATGAGTTATTGCTTAGAGTTATTTTCGGTTCAGATAGCCAGCAAACCGACAAAAACGATAAATAAACAACAAAATTCTGAATTTATAAAGATTTTTTAAACTACTTTCCCCTATCCGCACCCCAATGGTGCATAGGGCACTGCATTGGTACACCAAGTGCAGTGATTCTTGATCATTTTATTACATGAAGGTAAGATGATCAGTCTTATGCTTCAGAACCAGTCCAAGACATGAAATAATAATATGAAATTCACAAGTAAATAAATATTTCGTGTTAACCCCTACGGGAATCGAATCCGCAGTAGCCAAACGAGGCGGATAGTTTTTTTTAAATGTATTAAAATATATCAATTAAAATTAATAAAGATGAGTTGTTCATCAAATCATTTTTGAGGTAAAAAAACTAGGTGCCTATGTTTTTATAAATCCTTTATAAATATTATTACATTAAAAAAAATTAAATACTTATATGAAATTAGTAACGGTTAAAATTAAATCGTGAATAATCCTGTAAAAATATAAAGTTTTAAGAACTGTGTAACCTTTAAATATAATTCAAAGAAAAGTTGCATAAAAATTACAAAGTAAAGACAATAGATCTAACTCGGTCGCGTTAGCTAAACATTGCGCGGGAAAACGTTGAACAAAATAATAACTGTTATTAAAAACGAACGTAGTTTTAATTCATTCTCAAACAGTAAATACAATACAATACCAACAGCCTTAACGTAGTCGTGAATTTCACAAGAAAGATCTCGCGATCTCAATCAAGAAACATCACATGACGTTAAGATGATTCAAAGACACTTAAATTGTAGAGAAATAACGCCATAAACACACGGAGAGGTCACTGGATTGGTACTGTACCGACTTTCAGCGAGATGTGACACTTAGTTTGATAGTAATTTAGATTTTGTTTTCATAACTGACATAAGGGATGATGTTTTCAGGCTTCGCACGGCGCGGTACGCGAGACGCCCGGTGTAGCGACGAGCGCTGACTGCCGAACACGCGAGAGGGAGAGGCGTCGCGGCGCAGGCGTCGAGGGCGTCGCGATGGCCGCCTCTGAATCAGGTGGGACAATTAATGCTTTTACTAATGATCCGAGACTTTAATTCCGGTCACTAACAATCAGACGTGTGAATTGAATTTACAATCATATCGGGTATCTGTTCTTTGTTCAGATTAAGAACTCTATGGACGTGTTAACTTGATAGTTTAACTTTTAATAACTTGTAATGTGTGTGTGTGTAATTCAGCTTAATAAATACAGCCATACCGTTTCATACTTCGACTTATCTAAATAAGATCGTCAATAACTTTGGTATTCATTCATTGGCTGCCTAATATTTAAAAAATTAAAACCTAAATACATTTCTTTCAAAATAAATTACGTTTTATTAGCTGATTCGATCTGGTATTTTGCAAAATGCTTTTTGTACTAACTTTTCGTAAGATTATAATAATTTAAAAGATTCTATATAACTTCCAATTCATGAAATAAATGTGAAAACAAGTAAATTAAACACAAAATTCAAAATATGATATATGATAATACGAATAAATTATCACAAATATTTCAAACTTTTCGTAAGATTATAATAATTTAAAAGATTCTATATAACTTCCAATTTATGAAATAAATGTGAAAACAAGTAAATTAAACACAAAATTCAAAATATGCTGGAAATTACTGAAATGTCTCATTTTATTTCTGTATTTTATTTGTTTAATGAAAACCGTAATAAAAATGGACCGTGAATTATTCCAAATCTTTTAAGTTCACACAAGATAACAGTGATAAAAAGAGAAACTCCATTCTTCAAGTTTTTTTCGTGGGATCATCATTTTTGTGCTGAAACATTTCCGTTTTTATTTCATCTAGCGCTGAAGTAAATAAATTAACCTAGAAATAAGTTTTATTATCTCATTTTGGAACTGTTCCAGTTTAAGAAATAATATTTATTTCAGAAAGATTTCAAACAGTTAAGACGTCAAAATCGTCAATTAAATTATAATTTATTGTATTTTATATTTAACTGACATTATTAAAAATAACTATAATCAAGCGTTGTCGAATATTGAAGCAGTATTACTGTACCGTCTATATTAGAATAGTTCGTTAGATATTTTGATGAATATTCACAAAACTTAATTATTCTATGCACAGCTGTTCGTCGTTTATTTTACTATTCTTATTTCGACATTAACATAACGTCGCTGATAAGTTTTAAAATTCATTTATGTATGTATAAAATCAACACCGCTACCATTTCAGTATTATTAAAGAATCGATTTGGCAGCGACAATTTTCATCGACATTTCCGTGCTAAAAAAATAATCGTTCATTTGTGGTTATCATCAAATCACTTGATTTATTTGGAGGAGATAATCGCTGCTTAAAATCCGTGTTTTAATAAGTACATAAGTTCTTATATGCTAACTTGGGTTGTACATATATTAATCATCAATTTAAATTATTTTTATGTATTAAACATAAACTTCCATGGAGAAATAATTTATATGCACGCTAGGCAAACGCATCGTTCGTCCTCATCCTGGTTAGGTTAGGTTAGGTTAGGTCCGCATCCGTTTCTTAGTATATATATTGGTTATGTTAGGTTAGGTTAGGTTGGGTTAGGTCCGCATCCGTTTCTTAGTATATATATTGGTTATGTTAGGTTGGGTTAGGTCCGCATCCGTTTCTTAGTATATATATTGGTTATGTTAGGTTAGGTTAGGTTGGGTTAGGTCCGCATCCGTTTCTTAGTATATATATTGGTTATGGGTTTAGGTTAGGTTAGGTTGGGTTAGGTCCGCATCCGTTTTCTTAGTATATATTGGTTATTTTGGTTAGGTTAGGTTGGGTTAGGTCCGCATCCGTTTCTTAGTATATATATTGGTTATTTTAGGTTAGGTTAGGTTAGGTTGGGTTTAGGTCCGTTGGGTTAGGTCCGCATTTCTTAGTATATATATTGGTTATGTTAGGTTAGGTTAGGTTGGGTTAGGTCCGCATCCGTTTCTTAGTATATATATTGGTTATGGGTTAGGTCCGCATCCGTTTCTTAGTATATATATTGGTTATGTTAGGTTAGGTTGGGTTAGGTCCGCATCCGTTTCTTAGTATTGTTAAGTTTAAGATTAGGTTTATTAT
>JAGVSP010004345.1:0-24176 GCA_022494985.1 Micrasema minimum
GATTGCATTGTTGAATAAAGTAAATTATTGTTCCTTTCCTAATGTCTTAATTTTATTTATTTACAAGTATTGTTTACTTTGGACTGGTACTGAAGCGCATGACTGATCATCTTACCTTCATGTAATAAGTGATCAAGACACAGATACAGGTGCAGTGCCCTCTACACCATTGGGTGAGGATAAGGGTAAATAGTAGTAAAAATATTAACAATGATAAAAATTACTAACTATTCTAATTTTATTCTAACTAATTCTTGAGGTCTTAAAATTGAGGCAATATATTATGATTACAGCTTTTTCATTTTGTAAAGAAATTATTCAGATTCACTACAATTAGTGTAAGCACCAATGTATAGAAATAGCAGTAGTAATATACCAATTAAAACGTTACATTGACTTTTCATCGACTCAAACAATACTACGTATATATTTAGTAGGTAGTTAAAATATATTTATTTCATAGCTGTTGAAAAGAAATCCCAAGTACACGTGCAGTGAATTCTCGCAAAAAAGGGATATTTTGTGGTTCATAATTTATTCAATTTACAAGTGGGGCCTTTGAGTACCCTCACCAAAGCAGCCATAAACAAGGTGAATATCAACGGGGTCATCCGTTCTCTATCTTCAGTATTGGTGGGTAAAGGAACGATTGGTTTAACTCCAATTTTGCGATTTTAAGAAAATTATAGTGAACCGTTTTAAAAACTGTACTGAAGCGTATGACTGATCATCTTACCTTCATGTAATGAAAAGGTCAATATACTCTGCACTTGGTGTACCGACGGAGTGCCCTATACACCATTATATATATGGATAAAGGAAAGTAGTAACAATAGTGATGGTTTTAAAAGTAATAAAAGTCCGCTTGATGGTATACCTACTAGAAAAAAACGGAATAATAGTTAGGCCGCTGGGTTACCATACCCGATGACGCGAGTTTGATTCCCGACAATTTAAGACACGGGTTCGATTCTCGATTTTTTAATTTTATAATTCTATTTCTTCTTAATCGTTTACTCTTTACAGAGCAGTCGTGGTTGCAGCAGTAGAAGTGAAGCATGCCGTTGTAATTCGCTTTCATTCATCTCTGAAAGCACTTCTTGAAGCTTTCTGGAGATAGACGCTTGCCGCCGAGAATATGGGCTCAATATTTACCTCAATGTTATTTTCAACATAAATATGTTATGCCTTAGACTGGAACTGAGGCGTAAGACTGATTACCTTGCCTGTCTGTAATAAATGATCCAGATACACTGCAATTTGTGCACCACTGCAGAGCACTATGCACTATTGGGTGCGGACAAAAGAAAGTAGGAGTATTGTACGCGCCAATCTATGCAGATCATGAACATCGTGCGTTATCGTCGCAAATACGAGTCTAAGGGCAGAAACGTTTGACTGTACCTTCGCGAAAATTGCGAAATATACGCACGATGTTTATGATCTGCATTTAAGATTGGCGCGTACTATACCTACCTACTTATATTACATTTATAAGAAAGTTTGTAAGAAAAATAGACTTATAATGATTGTCCGTTAAACCATCAGTATGAACTCTGCCCAAGAAACTGCGTTCAGCCTACCTCTGTGGGACAGCCTAGCAATAGAAATGGTAATAAAATATCGCCGACCAGCAACATTGTCTGTGCGTGATGGTACCTGAGTTATAGGTCATATATCACTTAACTAATAATGGACGCTGCGAGGAGTATGCCTATTCGCCAGTACTGAAGTTTTCTCGGATTCACAATAAAATTTGTAATCGCACGGTCGTATGTTAAGTGCGTATGAAACCTTGTTCAAAAGATTTGTATGGATCTTGGAAATTAGTGTCGTAAATCGTAACACCTTTCAATGTTGGTGGACAAAAGTTTTGTTGAAATTTGCGCTTTTCCAAAGTGTGGGTTTCTTGTTATTACTTTTTAAATATTTTTTGTAGCAATGGAAACAATGTTTCCAGACCTGGAACTTAATCTAACGTATTTCGAACTTAATCTAACGTGGAATTTAATCAGAAGTAGGTACCTAAATGAATTCGAAAACACGAAAATGAAACACTTTTAATAATGCCTAATTAAATCCCATTCCACTATCCAAAAAGGAAAATATAAAAACAACGAGGAGGAACAAGTAGAGAGATTTGGATGATAAATGGGATTAATAGAATTTAATTACGAAAATGAGTTGGATTAAACGAAAAAAAAAACTTTTAATAATGGGCTAATAGAATTTCCAATTCGCAAAAAGAAGATGCAATAAAACTTTGTACGATAGATTAAATGATTAATTGATATTTATTTAATTACGAAAACAGTTGGATTAAGGTAACAAAACTCGATAGAATTTACAATTTTAATAGAAATCGAATTAGATATTTATTAACAAAAATTTAGGTCACTCGATCAATGTTTACATAATTGCAAAATAATATCCACAATTTAGATTGTATGTTGTTTAAGTAAATAATATCCACTGATTTCAAAACATAAAAATTATTTTTTTTCAAAACTGATTAGAAGCTGAAAATCATTTCTTCAATAAATTATTGAGTACTTTTTAAATAATTTTTCAATAATAATCCTGTACTGAGAATGCCCTGACTCGACATGAATTATCTATGAGTCGGGGCCAGATCGTGAAATGTAAATAAATAAAATAAAATGAAGGTTTAAAAGGTTTTCTATTCCATGTTTTGTAAATTTCATGTAGAATTTTGTTGTTGGCTGAAATGTTGACAGATGATTTTAACATTAATCAATATTAAAACAAAACCCATCGTAATCTGTTATCAATCAACAGGGCGTGTGAAAAACATTTCAGATGCCTATCAATAAAGCAAATTGACGTTTGTATTACATTTAACCCTTCATAAATCAACGAATAATCATTGACAGAAATACAATTAAAAATATTATATTACTTTCGTATGATGTTTTTGAACAATAATTTTAGTAAAGACGACATATTTTTTGGTAAAACACACTAAGTCAAAAATATTAGTTTTGAGATCAGCGCACTATTTTGCAGGAATAATTATCATTTAAAATCGAATATTAAAATTTCTTAGATAAGAAACCCGATAAATATGTCATGATTTGACCTATCTTTCTTTCAATGGTTTATTTTTAAATTAAGCCATCGCTAATCACTAACTCTTAAATTTGTCTTTTTTGACTTAAGAGTGTTTTACCAACAAGGTTACATTATTTATTACTACTACTACTTTCCCTTATCCGCACCCAATGGTGAATAGGGCACTGCATTGGTACAAAAAACACCAAGTGCAGTGATTCTTAATCAATTTATTGCATGAAGGTAATATGATCAGTCTTACGTTTTGGTACCAATCCAAGGTCACACTTGAAATATTAATAAAAAAATCACGATATTTAACTATCAAGAATTGTGAACGAATAAAAAGTTCTGAAAGTTCTAGGACATTTAATGGAACCTATGTACTTATATCGTTCCGTGCTTACTATTTAAAATAAAACATAAATCGATGAACAATATTTATACATTCGTAATAATATTAAAATAACTATAATGATAAATACACGGTGTTTGACATGAATTTAAAGATATTTAATATAATTGTAGCAGGTGTAGGTAATTTTTATTTTATTATTAGATTCATTAGCTTATCAAATATGAAATAGGCACGTTATTTTAAAACCAGGACGGAATTTAAATAATCTTAAATTATAAAGTAAAAAGTTGGTACATTTATCACCAGAAAAAATATCAAATAGTAATTAAGAACTAGGTACATTAAAATTAAAAGCTACAACTTAGTTGTGTGATTGGCATAGACTTACTAACGTTCTTTTAACTGATTAATTTATTAAAAACCCTTAAAAGTAACTTTTTATCAGTGTCAATCAGTCAAAGAAAAATAATAAAAGTGTATAAAATTTTATTTAGAAGCACTCACTTAGTAGTTACCTAATCATAATAAAATTAATGTAAATAAAATAACTAACACGTTGATAAAGTAACGCGTATTGTTTATGAAATCAGTAGGGAGAAATCGATCAATAAATTTTAGTTATTATAAAACTTATAAAAAAAGTTTTTTTTTAATTATGAATATAAAAATAATGTCAATAACTCCGACAATGAGAGGGTTTGTGAAATAATTCCAGCTCAATTACATTAGGCTTGTTGAATGCAAGCGATGGCGGTGTAAAGTGCCGACTGAGGAACTGATTGACAGATCTTTATCTAGCCTTTGCTCCTTGAACGGATTCTCAATAGCCCCGATAGGCCGCATCACTTCTATAGGAACATAACAATGTCTTACAATACACAACCACGACTCGGATGGGCTTCAATTATTAGGGATGTTTGGAGATCCGTAACCGGAACTATAGGAAATCCGAAGTAATAGGTCGGATAGATCGCATCACTTCAATAAGAACATAATAACGTCTTACAACATAGAGCCATGACTCTGATGGACTTAAACTATCGGATAGGTATCCGAAGAAATTGGTCGGATAAGCCACAATACTTCTATAGAAAAATAATAGTGTCTCACAACTGTCAACCACGACTCCGACGGTCTTCAATTAGGGATATTTGGGATCCATAACCATAACCGAGAATAGTTGATATCCGAAGTAATATCCCAGAAAGACGGGTGTCGATTCTCTATAGGTTTGAGACACATCTGCGCATACGAATGCAGTACAAAATCGCATAGCGCAAGTAGTATTAAAAACCACTTACAGAATCGAAGAGTCGCGTGTCCACGTCATTTCCTATAGGTACATAACAATGGTCTTTACAATAGTTTTTACAATAGTCTTATAGGTACAGAAACATATCTTAACAAAGTTAGGGTGCGGCCGTCCGTAGCGTAATGCTTAAGACGCTGGACTCACGATACGGAGGTTCCCGGGTTCGATTCCCGTGAGAACTCAAATCACAAATGTGATTTTTCTCTCAAGCCTGAGTGTTTGTGACGTGTGTTTCCCCTCGGTAATTGGGGGCCTCCTGGCCTGTGATGTGGTTAAAAAACTCTCAAAATATAAAAAAATAAAAAGAATATACACAATCATAGATTACGGATTGGCTTCAAATTTGGATGTTTAGAGATCCGAAACTGAATCTACAAGATTTTTAAAAAATCTGTAACCAAGTATTATTTTCGAATAGTTTTGAGTTTTTGATAAAGTTTACTACTACGAATACATTGCCCTTTATCGCGCACCCCAGTGGCGCATAAAGCACTGCATCGGTACACACCAAATGCAGTGTCTTGATCATTTGAATATTACATGTAAGGTAATATAATCAGTCATACGCTTCAGTACCCAAGTCCAAGTATTCAACACATGACATATTAAATAAAAAATTAAAATTTACATTTAATTTAAGATACTCATATTTTATTAATCTTTGGGTTGGGGAATAGTGGCTGATCTAAACTAGACACATTTACTTTTCATGCAATATTTATTGTTTTTGTATAAGAGGTGATGCAACGGACAGACACAGGCAACACCTTTGGGATCCTACTGTCATCCCGGCGAAGCGTTTCTCGAGCTGGCTATGCCTATGACTACTACGGCTCCCCCGATGAGCCTTAACCATAGCTTGCCGATTGTAACAAGACATCAAGGTTTTCTCAGGCGTGCCTGGTCGACCACACTGTTGTCAATATCGTTCGGCAGTATGCCAATCAGAGCTCTGCGGTATGTGGACTTGACTTGGAGGATTGCACGGGGACTGGCAGCACGATCGCGTGCGAGGAAAGGCAGTTTTGTGGATGCCATATGATCCACAAGGGGAGCGGATATGGTATAATGAATAATGATTATTTTGCTAGGTTTCCCCTGTGTGGAGCATATAAACTTAACACCAAAAAATCTTGTTGGCAGCCAACACTGTCGCCTCATGCCATGTCAATCCATTTTTTTTTATCAGTTCACATAATGAAATCCGTAATTGAGAACGAGATACATTCGAAACTATTAGATATCACAATTAATTATAACAATATCCGTATTTGTAACCGAAACAGAAAAAAATCCGTATCCGTATCCGAAATCTCTGATCCCCTCAACATCCCTATTACAACAATATCGCGCCTACAATAAAGTGAACACACATCGATTTTCGGTTAGTTTTTCGATATCTACTATAATAACCTACAACCTCATGACATCCGCTAGGATATAGCACATAAAGGCTTTAAAAATGTTAAAGACTATGAGGACGTCACTACTTTAATGCGCACTGATTTAATAATTCATTCAATGCTATTTGAGATCCGTCAAAGTAAAGAAAGGCAAACCCAAGTTCAAAAAACACATGCCCCTTTAGTAATGAACATATTATCCTTCAATATAAAAATGGTACTAGTACAGCTCTGTACAGTCTATTATAAAACATATGTTAAGTTTTCTTTTTGGAAACCTAACAAAAGGTGAAGTATAGCTGAAAATATATGAATATGGTAGGAAGATAAAAAACATCGATTAAAAAAAATCTAAATAATTGTGTAAAATCGTCACTATTTACACACAGAGTTTTCGTAAAGTTTTAAAAGATTTGAACCATTTTGTAACCAAAGCTTTTTTGGTATTTCAGGATTTAATGAAATGTTTTTGAATAATGCTTGTCCAAAACTCGTCGAATCCCCCCTAGCTTTGTCAGATTATGGAAAAAATGAATTTTTTTCTAACAGAAAGAGTGAAGATATTTAATCAACCACAATTAAAAAGGAAGTCAGAGCAAGGAGGTTGTACTTTAATAATAATAAGTTGTATTTATTATAAAATCAAATAGTTGACGCTTACATAAATCAAGGGGAAAATGGATCATAAACTACAAAGGAAATTACCTAACTCGAAAATAAAATTGTTTTATATACGTAAAATTGAAGGGATTGCCTGCCAAATAAAATAATAATAAACATAATCCGTCATTCTAATTAAATATGTACCTACCAGTTAAGTTTCTGAGCACGTTTTCGGGAGAAATCATTTATATCTTTTCCGCCATATTTAGGTAATCGTATTGCATAGAAAGAGAGGTTTTATGATTATCGAGTGGGTAGATTTGGTACCTTCATGTAACAAAATGATCAAAAATCACTGTACTTGGTGAACCATTGCAGTGATTTTTCCCTTATTGCCCTATCCACCATTGGGTACGGATACGGGAAAGTAGCAGTAGTGGTAGATTTTACTAACTTTAGCGTTCCCCCTTGAAACTAAAACATTTCTTTTATTTTTTATTTCAGTTTGTGACAATTTGTAAATTTCGGACGAGTACCGCGAAAAGTGAAAGATGTGGCAGAAGAATATCATACCGGGAAGAGAAAAAGTTTAAAGAATGCATGGTGCTATAACCACGATTTCAACATTCAAGTTCTGTGGAAGAAGAAAACATTATCGAACCCTAACACCCCACTACAATGTACTATTGATAACCCTATAAAACCAAATGTTACTCTATTTCATTGCTCATAATTCTACTTTCCATCTTCACTAGGAAATAATATTTAACTGAAATTATGTTACTCTCGTATGTCTGAATTAATGAATAAAAAGTCTAACTCAATGACTCCTTTAGGTATTTTACAAAGGTAATTTAATTAAATACAACGTTAAAACGACAACATAGAGAAAACCAATCATCTTTCTTAACTTTCCCAAATTGAAGATCGTGATCTGCAGTGGAAAATGTGACAAATTAAACGTCCGTTTTACTAGTTAACTAGACCGTTGCAGATCATAAAAACACGTTGTGAGAACGGACGACAATAGTATCGCCGAATCCGTGATGCACCCCTGCCCATCTAGGTTGATTGTTTTTCTGGAGGACCCGCTAAAATACGGAAGAACGGAGTAGACACCCCAAGAAACAGCGTCTTCTGAGACTAAAACCGACTAAACCCTCAGATCTCAGACCTTATTTTAAAAGAAAAGAAGCAAGATGACGAAGAAGAATAATTAAATCCGCATTTTGGCTTATTATTTACACTTTTAATACTATCCCCTTTTTTTTTTTTATGCGTTTCACTTTCCATCAAACATTGGGCACAACGACCGTAATTAGAAACGATATGGACAAAGAGAAAGAAAACGCTATCGTAATGAAGTTATAATAATCCGTTTTATCGCTTTGAAAGTACCTACCTAGTAAAATAATAATTATGATATATTAAACTTAAACTACGGTAAGTACTTTGATGGCGATACTTTGCACAGATTAAGTGCAATCATAATTATCCTTTTAAAAAAATCTTGATTCAGTTTCTTAATAACATCACTTGAACACCACTTAAATTTAACCTTTACAGATTAGATAAAAGCTTTTATAAGAATTTTCATCGAATAAAAATCATTATTCGTCACAACTTATTGTAAAATATACGCGTTACGAAAATTGCGCGACTTACCGAGGGTTAACTACCAAACAATCATTACCAAACTACGTGAAATACCTTTTATTCAATATACAATAATTATCTTAAATCAAATTTTCAAATTCTAACGTGTGTTTTTCGAAGTCACCTCCATACATCAGACATTCTAATCATTCAGGCATCGTTTATATGGGTATTTAAATAAAAATAATCGGAATCATGTATTTTTCTACTAGTTTATATAATAAAACATTCGAGATTTACCACGCGCCGTTCGAATAAGCTTGTAGCATAGAAAACTGCATGAAAGAGACTCTTCCGAAATTGCAGAAATATAAAATGAAAAATTACAAAATTATGGGTGATTGGGCTTATAAGAAATGCGTGCTGTTACCGATCAATTTTTTTATAAAACGCAATAGTTAAGTTATTGTAACTCGCTTATTAATGATCTGAATTACAAGCGGATCGCAGTTATGGTTTTGTGATTGTTGTTTTTTTTTTCGGTATGTACAGAAAATGTGCTAATTTCTAATTGTTGATCGAAGATTCTTCAACGTGCCTTCATTTTACCCATTTAAACGAAGCCTTAATAATAAAATCGTTCCTTTCATTTGAATATATTGATTTATAGAGGGTTAAGTGCTGGCTTCATAGTGCGGGTAATACTCCGAACAAAACTAGGTACAACCGAGCGTAGAATCCGTGACCCCTGACCTGACAAATTACGTAGACTATCATTACACTTAAGGAGTTTTTTTGGACTCGTCCGAAGCCGAATCGCTTTTGGCAGCTCTACTTCTGTGATTCATTTATCACTTTCGGATCACATCAAATTGAATGATAAATAAACTATTTGCATGAGGTTCGGCTTGACCCGGTCGGGCTTTCTACTTCAGCTTGGGAGATACACGGTGAGCTACTGAAGCGAAGATCAAAGATTCTGAACGTCAAAGACGGTGATTAGAAGAAATATTGTATGGGCTGATTAGAAGAGTCAAAATTACAAAACTATACTTAGGCAGTCTATCCAATGGTATCCAATTATTAGGCAGTCTCAAAAGCCTTAACCATGATTGCCTATTTTACAAAGGTCATAACATCAGGTTATCAGCGTCCTGGACGTCCACTGCTGACATTCCTTCGGCAGTTTCAGCTAGAACTGCAGGTGGTAGTCATGACTTGGGAGGATGCATAGGAACTGGTAGTTCATTGCTTAGCTTGTAGGCAGTTTGTAGAATCCATATGCTTCACATAGGGAGTGGATCTAATATGATGATGACATCAATTTAATCAAAACCACTAAAAAAGCTTGTGTTCAGAAATCCGTTTACCTACTTGTTAGAAAACGCCTTCTTCGCGCGATTAATCCATTTTCACTTATTTTGTTATTCAAATGGAATAAATCACGTGGAAACGAGCTTCGGATTACCGCTCTTATTTACATAATATATTTGATCCATACTTTAGTTTAGGATTGCCATATAACCATTTATTACGGAATAAACGGTAATATTCAAAATATCCCGAACAAATTACCGAATACTGTTGATTAATTTGGTCGGATCGACGACCGCCTCCCTGCGCAATGCGCAGTACCAAACATACATGGTGTGTTTACAAACAATTGTATAACAAAAAACCCAATCGGCTTTTTATTATGAGAAGGGTTTATTTGAACTTTTTTTATCTTGCTTCTTTTTGGAGGTTCTATTTATTGGCTATATTTAAAAGCAAATCAATTTCGTATTTAAGCAAAGGCGTTTTTAATCGTTAAATAAATCATGTCAATCCTAAATTTTATTATGTACTAGTAATTTAATTATATCTATCCAAGACAATTATATATTAATATATACACATTTTTGATAACCCTCCCTAAAATGTCGTCTTGTTGAAATTAGATATATATATATGTAGGGTGTTCGACATATTACTAGGTAATTTTTTTTACAATGGGTTGCAATGTTTAGAATCAACTGGCAATTCTTATCAAAATCGTGATTTACGACAGTTATACATATATTTATATTTTTTTAAATTTTCATTTATTTAACCACCTCACACAGGCCAGGAGGCCCATTACAGAGGGGAACAACTAGTCACAAACAACCCAGCATGTGCGAACTACACTTTTGCTTTTTTTTGTGTTCTCACCGAGAATCGAACTCCGAACCTCCGTATCGTGAATTCAATGTCTTAGCCATTTCACTACTTAGCCCGCCGATATTTATTATGTATGTTAAAAAGTATTATGACATTTAAAAAAGCACATTAAACAAATAGACAAAAATGTTGCAACCACCCTGTAGTGCAGGTCTCCTTACGAGGACAGGGAGTAACGTGTAATCCTGATATATTCGGAGATTCTCCATAAGCTCTCATTATTAATTCATGGATCAGCGGAGAATTATTGGCTTATTTGTAGGCTCTTGGTTATCGTGTCACCGTTCGGATGCGGAGCGCCCACGATGGGTTAAAAGGTTCGTATTGTACGTAATGTAGGTTTTTTTTTACGTATTTAACACTACGATGTGGTAAAATTTAAAAATTAATGTATTGTCTGTCTAATGAGATCGGCGTTCGATTCTAAAATCCAAAGATGCTGATTAATTATGACACTTAAACATTATAGTTATTTTTTTTATATTTTTTTTTTTTTTATTTTTACGTGTTCTTTTTAAAATATTTTTTAAATAAATATTTGAGTTATGATATACTCTACTATTACGATTTTGTCGGAAATTATCCAGAAAGCAGGAAACAAGTTGTGCCGAAGTGGGATCCGAACCTAGAGATTCTAATCTGATGAGTCCAATCGACATCTATCCACTAGACCACAACCAGGATATATTTAGAACAACGGATACTTTTGACAGAGTGCCCGATTCTGAGTGGATCGTCGAGACAGTCTTTCGGATGAACTAACTCGGCGATCTGATGGAATGCGGGACCGTGGAACGTGGAAGGAGGCGGAGAGTTTGCCGGTTGTCCCCTTGAGGGATCTATATGATGGCACCATGCTCCACAAAAGGAAGGGAAGATGAGTCTTTGGCGTATCATTATTGATGATAGTTAACCGCAGGGGACGTATGAAACTGATGTCTGCCAGATAGGATTCATAGGATGATAGTGTGAGATGCACATATTCGTTCTGTCCCCTCCCCTCCCTTTTTTCCCTAATACCCCCCTCATTGAGACCCTGACCGCGGATGGCACGGTGGGATGTCTGGGATGGGGGGGGGGCCTTGGCGAGGCGGGAATACCGGTCTACACACGGGTGGTTTTAATTACTAATAAATAATGTATCGGGTCGAAAACTCACATCCCTACCAGTGTTAATTTAGGGCCGACTCTGTTGTTTGGGTGTATTGAAACAATGACTATTGTAATAACATAAGCCGATACGGTGGTAGGGGTTCAATGAAAGCCATTAGTTCGCGGTACACTAATCGTACAATTCCATCCGTAGTTTTCTCACACTTAAACATTCTTAAAAATCGCGGATTCGCTTGTTGAAAAAAATTTGTGGAGTTGTCTGGAAACTAAAAAAAGACTCAATAGTCTTGATAAGCAGTCTAGGTGAAAGGGTGGATGTTCATGCTCCACACAAGGAGATGGATGACGAAAGGGTAGTTAAAAAGGTGTATATGTAAGGCGAATTGTTATAAGACCCAGAAAACGATGGAATCGTGTAGAGGCGCAGAGATGCTTCCACTATGTAGAAACGGGCTATATAAAAGCCGCTAAATTCCGTGGAACGTGATGGAAATTTTAATGCGCCATCTAGAATATTCTAATTTTTTTCTCCCTGCCTATAAAAAGGAGTTCGGCTATCACAGAGTTATTCATCTAAAGACCGCTCGCGGAGCAATATCTAGTACTCACTTGTCAAAATAAATACATAGTGAGAATCTACTGATTCTTGATAAACCAATAATTGTGATTATATGTATGGTTTTTTGAATAAAATTCAAATAACATTAAAATACCTAGGTCTCTCGCGCATTTAGTCAAGTCGCCATTCTGCGTTTAGCTCTCTTCGAATGTAGACTAGTAATAGGTTATACGAGTATTTAGGATTGAAAATATAACAGCTTAAATTGAGAAAACTAACAATTAATTGGAGGATCTTTCAGCATCACAAGGCAAACATTAGAAAAAGTTGGTACAGCATATTATTATCATACACTTGTGTTAGTGTAGCTGTGATTTAAAAAAAATTGCTTTTAATTGCAAAAAAGTCTTGTTGCAATTCAATACAATGTTATCGAATATTACGACTTTATATAACTATAACAGTTAGACGTTGAATTACAAAAAAATCATGCAAAACATCCGTTAATTCCAATCTACTTTTTTACAATCTCGTAACATTACAAAATAAAGCACATTAAATAATAATTATAACTCTTCCTTTCTCCGCGTTCTAAGAATCGTTAATGATAAAAGTCAATGCCTATCTATCAAACTGAATCATTTATCAATTCTGTACTCTGATTTTTTTCAAACCAATTCCAAGATACTTTATCATTCCGATCCCCATTGGCTTCTATCGAAAATAGACTTGCATATTCTCATATTCAATACGAGAGTCATAGTAAGGCGATAAAATTATATTTGGTTTTGAAGACTGGTACAAATCAACAAATCAAATATTTTAATAGTCAATTCTATAGCGTATGAAAAATTTTAGCCTTCTTGACAATAACATTCCACTTTCTCCGTTTATTTCTTTATTTAACTAAGACACAAAAACTAGTAAATTTCTTTGGTAATACGTACTAATATGAAATTCTTTTTAAGTGGGTAGTGAAAAATGCCTGGGCGACACTTTGAACTAACGCTGAAACGTAAGATTGATCAGCTTGCTTTCATTTAATAAATCATCAAAATACATTGTACCAATGCAGTGCACTATGTACCATTGGGTGCGGCTTAGAGAAAGGTTATAGTAATAGTAAAGATACAATACAATAAATACACCGTTTCAACCGATGAGACCGCGAAACTCCAGAGGGTGCTTATCATGTTTATGCGAAATTCTTAATAAAGTTTTTCAGAGGGTGATTAATTTCTATAGAATGATATAATATGAGAAAAAAATCACGGTGTTAATAAATTTTTTCAAAAAACTTCAATTGCACCAATTTCTATGAAAAAAAATCCAAAGAAAAAAGAATATAAAAATTCACGCGCTGGTAATACCGTCCATTTTTCAAAACTTGGCCTAAACAATACGTGACCTGCACCAACTTTTCAGATATGAAATCTCGAATTGTTGAATGTCCCGCACAGTCTCATCGTGGCATGGCTTTAGAGATGAACCAAAAGCGATCCCCCACATCCTCCCCGCCCACCGCCACCCCGCCACCTTGCTAGCATTTAAAACAGTTCGCTTTTAAATTAAATATACTTTGTTTTAAATTAATTATTAAAAATGCCCGGATCAAACAACTTTACAAGGATTTTTTTTCTCAGATGATCACCGATGAACATTTAATAATCACGCCATACCGGAGTTTCGCGGTCTCATCGTGGGACACGGTGTATATAGGGCGGCATCCGAAAAGTAATCGCGAAAATAAAAAAAAGTTTTTTTTATAGCCATGCAATGTCTTTCTTGGCCTTTCTGGACATTAACACACAAGCACACATTACAAATTTATTTGCCCCTTCTTTCGTTGTTCATTATCTCCACATTACGGAACATGGAACGCGAATGACGTGCATAGACTTATTAGTGTGGATGAGACTTATTAAGTTGAGGAAGGGTAGGAAGCGTGGCTTTCCAGGGTAGAACATTCCTAAAAACGGTTTGTCTAACTTTTATTCCGTCTTACTAGTTGCCATATGAATCGATAATGATGAAAGAGTGAGCCCAATAACTCGCCCTATTAGAACGTCCAATACAATTTAAGTTGAAATGTCACACATCTTATTAATGGCGTAACTCCCCGCGGCTCGCCTAAATTACGAGCTATGTTAATCAACCGGCGGTGTACAGATAATATTATAATTCTTTCTTCCCAACACAAAAAGCATAAATACTGGCTCTCGGAACTGCCTTCCACGTAGCGAGGAGGTGAAATATGGAAAATTTAACTTACAACACTTGTATAAAGGCGGGAAGATAACGTGGTTATTGTATGAACAACCGCCTTATAAACACAATCTTGGATATGATTTAAATGTGACATTTACGGGAACTACAAAACATGGACCTGATTCGAGATTAAGAACTGGCAGACGATTCCTTAGCATGGAGGCAGTTGTGGAATCCATATGCTCCACTTAGTAAGCGGAATCAAATCGTGTCGAATTCGGGATTCGAACCGAGGATCTCTGGACTCAGAGACCGCGACGCTACCACTGGAAACAACATGTTTCCATATACATAGAGAGCGGATATATAATGATGATATTATTTTACCAAATCTTCAATTTAACGTTATTTTCTTTTACGTTTGTAAAAAATCAAATCAAATGATCAAGATACATTGCACTTGGTGTGCCAATGCAGTGCCCTATGCACCATCGGGTGCGGATAAGGGAAAGTAATTGTCGTAGTACGTTTGTAAAGTAATTTATTTCCTGGATTAATTAAATTTTATTTTCTTTAAGTATGCTTGTTCTAATTAATATCGTACTTTTAAATATTGTAAAAAGTTTCTACTGTTTCTTACGATTTTTTTCATAAGCTTATGTTTCATTTGCTAATGAGAATCCTAAACATTAAAAATCCTAGCGTAATATTTTATTTAAACCACCTAACAGGCCGAGAGGCCGATTAACAAAGAGGAAGAATGTAACTGACACCCAGCGCCTCGATTCTGTTAATTTTTTTCAACTACTGCGCATACGATTTTATACTGAATTCGTATGCGCAGAAGTGTCTAAGACCTTAAGAGAATCGCACCACAGCGCGCAGGTTTGAGTCCCTTATTTGATTTTTTAAGATCTCACCGAAAATCGAACCCAGTACCTTCGTGTCGTGAGATTAGAATCTTAACTATTGTGCTATGCAAGCCGCTCTTTTGCACTTGAATATGCAGATTACATTTTTCGATTTTATATTGGTATTGATTTGTCAAATAATGGTAATAAATTATTTATATCGTTATATCTGTACGTTAAAAACGTAAATTACAAATTATTATTTGAATTGAATAATTTTACGCATTTAATTTCTGTTTAAGCATTTATCTCTCGCGACAAATAAACGTGAACTTTCTATGGTAAAATTATATTATAAATTAGGTGTTCAAGTACCATATTATGCATTCGTATAAGAGATGGGCATACAGTGTGAATATTTGCTATGCTCAATCGATTCCAATGGATTCAAATTCCAACTTGGTGTACCAATGCAGTGCCCTATGCATCATTGGGTGCGGATAAAGGAAAGTAGTAGTAGTAGTAATCGATTCCAATCAAATATGTTTCTACAAAAGCAATCGGTTATTAACAAAATAAAAATGTATTCGTAAAGTGTGAGGATTTTTGCAGTTTCTAATATTTTATTTTTAGTATTTTTTTTGTGAAAGGTTTTACAATTTTATTTTATTAATGTTTTTTTTTGCGTTTATCTTGATTTTTCTTGTGTGTTATGCACCATATATTATATCTGAAGACAAAATCCGTATTTAAAAATTTGATCAAATGAGCAAACACTATACGAAAAATAAAAATAATAAAAAACAATAAATTGTTTTCGACTGTTTAAAAATAAATAAATATGTATAGGTACTACGACTTTATATAAAATTTTCTAAAGCTTCAGTAACTGTTTCCAAAAATGTTTGTTTTAATAAAGTTATTCGACTATCATAATCGATAACGCACATCACTAATTCGTGGTCCCGAAGTGAGAAGAATAGGTCTCCTATATATCGAGAAACTCCGGGTGGTAATTTTGAATAAGTCACACCTTTACTTCAGGTCTTAACATCATATTACATACCAAAATATTTCCCATATATCTTTTCTATAGCCATGTTATCAAACATTTTATTTTTACACCAAAGAAATTTGTTCTGAATTTCAGAAGAAACCTACAATATCAACAATTTTAAAATAATCTATTATACATTCCTAGCGATATGCACGGTATGAAGATTCTGGTATCGTTTTAGGGCCTGTATTTCGTTTAGATTAAAGTTAATAATTATGCGCTGAATTTTCTAATGGTTCGTATAATGAGCAATTCCATAGTTTTCTAAAGGTTTTTTTTATTAGCGTAATATTTAACTAGGCCAATTTATTTTGTGAATGTACTCAATAAATTTAATACCGTCGAGTCAACTTATAAGGCTGTCAGATTGACTGTTAACAGCTGCTTTAGGGAGACTGAATGGCGGCCATCTTGTTTTGCGATAGAGACCTGATGTATGTAGTATTAACGATTTTGAAATGATCATCATTTTCAACATTTTTTATTTATTTTTCCGTGTATTTTAGAGATACTTCACCATATTTCAGAATTTTTAAATAACAAAGATAGCAAAAAAAAACATTTTTAAATTTCAATTCCACGTTGGGCCGGGATTCATTATATAAGAAATGACAATCACAAACACACACTCTCAGTTGTATTTTTTTTAAATATACCTAAATTAATTATTTGACACTTGTATTTTTATCCCGCCTATTCTGTTTCTCTCTTTTTGGCTTCATTTATGATAACATAACAGTCATCATACAGCTCAGTGATAGCAGTCTATCTATTATAAATCCCATAGTTAGCCATTACATATGAGATATATAAATCAATTACGATTATTTAAATTTAAAATAATCACTTGAAAAAAATGTTTTAGTTGCCAACTTAACTAAATATTTTTTGGTCAATTTAATTAATAAAAGTCTATTTTACTGTATCATTTTTGGCGCTAGCTGCGCTATTAGATACTTGAATTTGCAACAAAAAAAAAACGGCTTCACGTGCCAGAAGCTTGTCGATAAAAAAGCTGCTTTTAAAAAATTGCTTATTTATTTTTTAAATCTACTTAAATTAAAATAAAGTTCTTCCTAAGAATGTGTAATATTCCTCAGCCAACTTTGTGTCTCGCGTTGTTCTTTACAAGATCCAAAATCATATGAATAAGAATTTGTATATCTGGGAAATATATGTTCACTAGTGATGAAAATTAACATGCAACATATTAAAAATATGATATAATTTTATGTAAGTATTTACCATTTTCAAACCTATTTTCGAACCTACAAAACAAAAACTTAACATATTTTCCGCATCAAATTCAAATTACCATAATTATATGTAAGATCTATTTTCGTATTAAAATATCAAAACAGATAGGTTAGAATAAAAAAGCGATATATATTTTTTAATGTGTGTTATCTTTAAAGTAATAATTTTAGGTTACACTTCCATACATAATCACGAACTTAAAATTACTTTTTTTAAAAGGTGTTTTTTTACAAATGTCAAGGTTCTAATGCGTGAACATTGCAATAATATAGAACAATCAATGTACCTATTTATTTTTTAAATGGCTTCGGAAGTCAATATTCCAAAAGTTCAATAAGGGTTTTTATTACTTAGATGACCTCATGGGATTGGTGAGTAAATAATGAATGAAGATATTTTTTGGGACGGGAAAAGGTGAACTTATGTGTGAGGCAAGTAAAGCGCACTTTATACGGGAAAAACTGTCCCGTATAAAGCGAAAACTGGATTAAATATTGAATAGTCGAGTCGGCTAACGTTTGGCTGATCTGGCTGCTGTATTACTAATAACTAAATTTAGATTTTACTACTACTACTACTACTTTCCTTTATCCGCACCCAATGGTGCATAGGGCACTGCATTGGTACACCAAGCGCAGTGCACCTCATTTTGATTCCTATTAACAATCAGCTCTAGGTCAAAAGGTAACATTATCTTCATAAATTAAAATACTTTTACTAGTTTTATTGCTTAATTATTTATTTTTATTGCGTGTTTTTAGTGAGTTACCATGCATGAGGTCGCGGGTTCAATTCCCGAAGTGGTGAATATGAAATATTTATTGAAATTAGATTTTACACATAAAAATATTTTCAATGTAATATTATCCTCGACTGATACTGAAGGTCAAGACTGATCACTTTGCCTTCGTTAAATAAATTATTAAGATATTTACTATATTTTACTGTGGCTTTTAGTGCTTTAAACATCATTAGGTGCGGATAAGGAAAAAGTAGCAGTGGTACCAAGTATTAGTAGTACAATTATTATCTAAATATCTGCCAGACATACTCGTAAACATTAGAATTGGGAGTGAAAATGTTTGTGAAATGTCGAAATAAATCCTCCCTCGGTGTTCTTATCGGGATTTTTACGTATGCCGATTGCTAAGTAGTTTCTATTTATTTTAAAATAAATCAAAATGTAGCGAAAGAATCTCTGTACCTAGTTAGGCAAACTATACATAAATTCCAGAAAAAATTAGGTAGTACATTTTTCTACCAAACTGGGAGACTATCGAAAAATAAAGTCATAATGGAACCTTTTTCATACTTAATATATTGTAGAATACCAGTATATCTTTTTGTTTTTGTTTTTTATTCTCGTTATTTTTTGTATTTTCTCATGTTTCTTTTTACTCTCCAATTTTATTTTTTACAGGATAATTAGATTTTTTTTTCTGTTTTTCTTCCTTTTGCTTTTTTAAAAAAATATATTGATTGGATTACTTATGTCTGAATATATATTTTTTTTATTATTTACTTGTAAGATATGAAATGTATTTACTTAAACGCATTATTTTTGTTAATTTTTTATCTAATTTAATTAATTACTGCTGTATATAATGTACTTTATTTTTGTAATTATGTGAAATGTGCCTTAATGTTCTGATTTTAACTGTTACGTAAAATTTTAAGATTGTTAGTGTGATCAAAAAACGGATGAATTTTAACACCGATAATGTACGGGAACGTACAAATGCTTTCATAGTAAAACCGCACCATCCTACCTCTAACCGACCGTCTCTGTGCATTAGTGTAATTATAATTGTCGATTGTATTCCTACTCACCCAAAACCAACCAGAGTCCGGCACTAAATAACAGTGCAATAGGGATGTTTAGTTTTCGTCTAACAGACAACGATTCAATCATTATATATAGTAATTACAACCACCCGTGTGGAGACCGTAATCTCGCCTCGCCACACGCCTCCCATCCCAACATCACCCACGGCATACCCGTTCGGTCAGGGTTCATCAATGGAGGGTGGGAATAGGGAAAAGAGGGGAGGGTGGACCAGAACGCATGTTTGCTCCTCGACCCGATATCATCTAACATAACCCATATCAATCAAGCCATCTTGGCAGAAGAACGGATATCCTGGCTGGCACGCCGTCCGTAACGTAGAAACGAAAGCCAGCACTCAGCTGGAGCAGCGCACATCCACTATTATCTTCCAATAACGTCACCGCCGAAATTAATGCCCAGCATGACGGTCCCCCAAAGTATCCCTGAATACCAGAACTTATAAATCCAAAGTACCTAGCCAACGTAAAAGCGCCGTTAACAAAGAACCTAACAAAAACGAGAGAACCATCGCCTAGATACCTACCGAATAACCCTTCTCGCCATTATACAACCACTAACGAACATTTAGTCACCAATAAGCTCCTAGCCCTAAAAAAGCCACTTTTACGCCCCTCCACCTCATCGTCCCCTTCGGCCACAACGAAAGAACAGCAATTTAACAAACCGAGTTGAGGGTGGATCATAATTTGAGAAGACCCCCGCCACGCACCACGCACATCGCTTGCCTCCCCGCCCACCGCCCCACCACACAGAACGGCCGCGGACGGGCCGCCCTTGGCACAGGCCCACCCAGCAAATCTCCCCCGCGGGGACTAACCACCACCGAGCCCTCTGATTTATTTCCACGATTCCTTCCTTTTCCGGAAACGACCCCGTGCACAACTGCCGTATCAGATCCAATGCACCCTATCACCTCACCTATTGTTTCACTCCATGCCGAACTCTACTTCTAACCTTTTTTTAATCTGAGTCATTAGGCTATTAATTATCCATTTTACTGGGGGTGTTTTCACCCTGAGAATATCCCAGAATCTCTGCACCCATGGCATACCACGAACAGACCGGCCAGCTAGCTCCCGAAAGTTACACTGTTTGCAAAAGAAACCCGTATTCCAAAACACGCACCGGCCATTCATAACCTCGGTCATCTATGGCCGTCCAGCAGTGGTCTCGACTCACCGGCAGATGCCTCCAGTATAGGACATTAGCAGAGAATGTGTTCTGCTGGCGGTCGAGGATTAGGTGCCCTCGCCCGCACGCACAACCAGGTCCGCCACTAGGGAGAACCATGAAGCTTTCCCTAAATGCCTAAATACTCCGTGGCCCGACCGTTACCATTTGTACACACAACAGATGACCCCCGGTTCAGCTTTAGCAGAAGCCTTGTCTCTCAATCGATGGTTAAGATGGAGTCCAGAGCCATCTCTAATTTGTTACTATTAATGTAATCAAGATTTATTTGCATGTACTAAAGTAACATTCATCTAACTAACTAACCAAATCTCACAGAAACAGGCACTGCCTGTTTCCCCCCCTCCCAAAGGATAAATAGGCCAGGACAGCGGCATAAGAACCGCTTGACCGCAACAAACGCGCAGGACGTACTGCCACACTCCACTCTGTCCCCATGGACATACTTCTCCATAGCGTCTCGTCCCAACAGTCAGACATCTATCTCATGCACCAGCAATAAGAACGTCGACTTTCATATCCCGCCTTTCTAGTTTTCTTACTGATTGCCACACGTTCAACACTGTTACGTGATCATGCCATGGAGGGGACTCCGCCTACCTTTCTCGGCTTTCTCGACTTCTACATCCAAAGGCACAGTCCGCATTCATATTATTTTTTTAAATACATGACCATTGAACGTCGCCTCTACATGACGAACCAACGTAAAGTATCATTGATCTATAATTTTGTCGAGCAATGCTATATCTCAGCCTTAGCATTCGCTATTAATTATCACATTGTTGGATAGAGTTGCAAATTAATCTTATGATTATTATTTATATCAATTTTGTCGTAAAAAAATTTATACTTTGTACATAAAAGTGTAAATCGATGCCTACTTAGTAGAACTTATTAACAGGTTGAATACTTCACAACATCCCGATAAGGTGGTCAAAGGGATTTGTATCAGGGGTAATAGGTGGGTGTAAGACGGTCAAATAATGATTGGAATTATTGCATGGGAACTCCGTTGGCACCCTACTATTAGCTTCAGAATCGTAGGCCATACAGAATCCAGATTATAATTCACACCCTAACTCACTAAAAAGCAACTAACCAATTCCAACCGTAGCCGAGAGATGATAGAACGCCATAACACGCTAATCCTGACAGATTCTCAATAAACGATCTATCCTCATTATGCGGGCACACGCAGCATGAAGACCGCGATTTTAATTGCCGCAACATATTTCACCATGTTACTGACCGAACAAGATTAGATTGAGTAGGTCCAAGACAAAGAGTTCTAACGAGAGAGTAACCAGAAAGCATTTATATTCTCCAAACGACTCCTGAGGAGGGAATAGGAGGATCACTCTCACACGCAGTTAACCATAAGCGGCTCTCGTGACCTGGTCTTTAAATAAACTGATTATGTCGGCAGCCACTGTTGACGTATTACAAACAGTCCTTCTACATTCCACTTATTAGCAAATAAATCAGCCATTTATTTTCTACATTTTGTTAATGCTATGCTCACGCTACACGGTCCCAAAGTTTTAAAGCAACACTAAGCGAGCACTCATACAGCGGAAACTAATGAAATTTAAATTACAAATTTGGTACAAACTAACTAAGCAAAAACCCATCACCGTAGGACGCTATAAGTCCGAACGGGCCACCTTTGGAGCGCTATGATCCATTTCCTGCCAATCATTTGTGAAGGAGTGCACGCATACCATTCCCGAAGGGGTAGGCAAAGGAGGAAGAACGAACGCCACAAAACCGACTTCTGTCCCTGGCACACTTCTCGTACTCTTTCTTCCTCCCATTCGAGATGACATCTTCTCAAGAGCAACTACCACGTCGATTATTTTTTCCTACTTCCTAAACCTTCATTGAATTCTTACATGCGCCCGCTTACAAAGCACATGTTTTATAACTTGATCATAAAGCGCCCTGTCTGTAATACCCCGGCCTTCCTCGATTATCTACAAACCAGCACCACAGTCCGCACTCATAATTTTTTTTTTATTTTTGTTTTTTGGCTCCGGTCTGACGTTTCATCTCCTCCGCTCATACAGGGACCTACTGAGACCAACGTAAGAGACCTTGATCTTACCATAATGTCGCCTAATGCATATGCATTTAGCCTCTTTTGATAAGCACTTATTAGATACGACCGACTTAAAGGCACCATTTAACTCTGTTACCGGCACTAACCCTCCTTTCAATGTCCTATATACATATTTCCATCCCTAGTGAACATGCTTCCAGATATATACAAATTCTTCCACCTGTTTCAAGCTATCGCCATTTACTACGATCTTACACTTAGTCATATTCACATTTCTTTCAAAAACCATTACATTCGACTTTTCCACATTTGACCAGTTTATAGGGATGGGCGCTGTAGAAGTTATCAAAACATGAAGAAGTTGGCAGGTGACCGATACGAGTGGAAAAGTTGGGTGTTTTGCATACCAATCTTAGGATCGTAACTAGGTATATCTCTTCCAAGCATTTATTTTACTTTTGACACGTGGGCGCCTATAAAGTTCCGTAATTATTGACAGGCAACCATAGACCGAAAAATGCAATACTTTATGTTTTTGTCTTTACAATAGTGAAGCACATGTTCTTTAGCTCCGATATTTATTGATATCGATGTTGATTGAGCCTATTTATGCAAAGAGGATTATTCAAGTTGATTTTTTCCATGAAAAAATATAAAATGTGATTTAAATTAAAACCTATTGGTTTTTTTTTTCTTTGTTTGTCGCGACACAGAATTTCTCAATTTACATTAGATAAACTCCAATTAAGGAGTTTATTGGGACTGTATTTAAAGTTTCTTTTGTAAAGAAATTATGTATTTTTTGTAATATTTTTTATTGAATAAAGACTGTTAAAAAAAAAAGTTTTGCGACAGCGCTTTCGTAATATAAACTCTGCTTTAAACGTCTGGGTATGTTTATAAACTACAAAATGTTGAGCAAAAATAAAACATAAATGTGTTAAATTGATTAAAACTTCTTCATAAATAAAGTCGATTTTTATGAGAAATCGATTCGGTAACGCATTAGGACATCCCTAATCGATACATAATCGAGCTCTCAAAAGTAAAATAAACGCTTGGAATTGGTATAACTCACAAAAACTAAGGCTTGTTTGATATTGTGATCTCAGCCTGAATCAATTGAGAATTATACGACAGGACAACAAAAAGGCACAGGATTTACATTTCTGCACGCGGAACTGAACTGGATTATATTAAACCAAACACATTACTCTCAAGTAGCGGCGTATCAATGGATCACTGTCTCGTACATCACGGGGGCCATATTGGGAACACAATTGTTTTAAGGATACAGGAATTTCCTTTGAATCTTAAGTACCTCTATTCCATCAAGGAGGAATTATTTACTCTACGTTACATTAGCATATCGGTAAAGAAACCCGCCGTAGAGTTCCGTAAATGCATCGCGTGGTATAATAGGTTAGTTTTAAGCTAACCAAGTTATTTTTTCTACAAAAAAATGACAATATTCAGTATTTATTTA
>JAGVSP010004346.1:0-26272 GCA_022494985.1 Micrasema minimum
TTTACATATTAGTTATTCAAAACGAATACACGAAATCATAATATACATAATAAAAATATCAAAATCTGAAATGTTAAAATAATAAAAGCAAAAAATAATACATAAATAGGTATGTAATTAAACGCATGAATTTGTTAATTTACGTTTAAAATTTAAATAAAATAATCGCCATATTTTGCACATTGTGTACCTACAGTCCTACATGTATCTTAAAAAATACAAACATTTTATTTTTTTCGCATTGTTTGTTGAACGAAAGCTAGAAAAAATGATTTTTTATACTTAGAACAAGTTCGCGGCGCGACAGAAAAGTAAGATAATAAAATAAAAACTTGCACCCTTATTTATAAGAACTTGATGTATTCATTTTTAATATTCTAATTTTTTCGTCATGAACAAAATTATGTATGTACCTGGAAATTTTATTTTGTTTTTATTTCTTTTTTTTATGAAATTTAGAGGCTTGCACTCCCTACCTCAAGGTTAACGGTTGGTAGTTGCAGTAGGTACCTTCTAGTGCGTTTCAAAAGAAATTGAAAAAAGAATAATAATCTAAACACGTTGTCTCAAAAGCTTTCATAAAATTATTATCATCGCGTAGAAATATCATTTTTATTTTTTTTATTTTCTTGTACAATGGACACTGGCGGGCTCATTGCTAAAAAGCAATATCTTCCAACCAACTAGAAAAAGAGTGGTCTGACAACTCGAAGTCTATGTGCAGTTCAGTTTGGTGGGCAGATAGCGCTTGTGCAAATGTTACAAAAAAATAATTAAAATAATACAAGAAAATATTAGTCTATGTGAAGTTCGATGGAAAGGAGGTTTTGGAAGTACTAGTGGAGATGGTTTAGAAGAAAGGGGATATATGGAGCGAAATCAAGGTGCTGGGGACAAATAATTATGCTTCAGACGCTTTTTAAAAGTGAACAAAGATGGTGAATTTTTGATTGGAAGAAGTCGTTCGTTCGCTTCTGGCGCTTTGGACATAAAAATAATTATTAAAAAAAGATGTAGTGTGTCAAGAGATGCAAAGTGTTCTATTCTGATAAGAGCGCAGCGAAAGACCGTGGTCAGAAAAGTAAGCAAACTTTTCCATCAGATATTTGGGTGCAGAAGGGTTGTAAAGTATATTATAGAGTAGGGAGAGTGATTGGAATTCAACGCGATGATTAAAACGAAGCCACTTGAGATCAGTGCAAGAGGGAGAAATATGGTCTTATTTCTTTAAGTTAAATATGAAGCAAATGCTTTGGTTCTGTTGACGCTCCAGGCAATCTAAGAGTTCGATATTGGCGTCAATATAACAGATGTTACCATAGCACAGGGACAACAAAAGTATAGATTGTGAAAGATTTATTTTTGCAGAAATTGGAAGAAGTCTTTCAAAGAAATTGGAAGAAGTCTTTCTTTTCATTGCAGTCGTTCAAAACCATTAACGTTACGACACGAGTCGGCTAGTAGGTACTAATGTACGAACGGATGTAATTTTAGTTCATATTATAGATGTGTGTACAGTTTACATACAGACGACAAACTACGGCAGATCAATAAAAGTAGATATTACATTTAGGTGTGTATTGACATTTAAAGTATTAAGTTTTTTTACTATTATGATTCAAACGTAAAAAGTAGTTTGGAATTCATAATAAATTTACGTCGTTCGTAACATCTCCTGAGTTGCAAATCAAGATAAAGTAAGTCAGTAGAGCGTGAACACATAAAATATCACCAGAAATTCGATTACTGGATTATCTGTGTAAGGGCACCATTTCGAAACAAGGCACTAGCCAATAGCGCCTAGTTTCGTCGACTAGAGATAACTTTATGTGACGAGAGGGGACCGTCATATCTTCGACGTCATCTGATACAAAGACAAGCTCCATGGCACATGTTTCTAAAATATTTGCAAAGTTACTAGTATCATCTTTGTATCAAATGACGAAAATGTCTTTTTTATCGTTTTTGCCGTTTGCCGGGTACTTTCAGCCACTCAAGAACTGGCAGACTATTTGATTCTGTCTATGCATGTGAATTGCATGTGCTGCAACTAGTTCCATCTTTGTATCAGATGGCGTAAATGGCATAATTTTTTTGCATCGGAAAATGCATTTTTTGTGCTTTTGGCCTTTTTTTTTTTGTTGGTTCATTTAATATATATATTTATGACTGATCATAATCTTCATGTAGAAAAATGATTAAAGATCATGGCACTTGGCGTACTTGTAAGATTAGAAACTAAGTGCATTTTTTTTATTTTACTAACTAACTAACTAACCATCACGCCATTAAAAGAAATATTGAAAAAAGCCTATTATGAGTGAGGAAGAAGCTAAAGTAGTGTGCCAGGACAGAGTGTTGTGGCATTCTATCGTCTTTGTCTACCCTTTCGTGGAATTCGTGTGATGGTTATATTTTAAAAGATGTAAATTGACGGCTTAGCTGCTGAATTTGGAGAACTTACTGAAATGTGCCTGCAGTGCAGCAGATTTTAGGTGAACGGGAGACTGATTGCAGACGAGCCATTATATGGAGTCGAACATGATCATACTGATCATACATTTGACGCGGATTCAGGAGGAAGTGTCGTCATGCATAATATTGTATTCTTGGATGTAAAAGTTTTATATGACTTAACTTTTTTTAACCCTAATTTAGGGGAAAACATTGTATTAAACGTTGGTGTTAATTGGTGTCTAACTGTTTTTTTTTATCCAATGAAAAATATTTATCGGTAATATTTTTTCAGTTTCCTTCTAAAGAATTTATAGACCTACTAAAACCAGTATTGGAAAAATCTGAAGTCATGACTGATGTTGACAAAGGTAAGGTTTAAAATTTAATTATTATTTTTATATGAACCTTAGAGGCTTGCACTCCACCTTGGAATAAATTATTATTAAATTGTGACAAAATTTCAAAAAACGTACTTATGTATACAAAAATGTATTGAGTCAAGTGGAAAATAAAAGTAAGTTTAAAAAATATTAATAAATTGTAAAATTTACTTACCCACCTTGTGGTGAAGAGGCTAGCACGTTAGGCTACCCGAAGATTCGTGGGTGTCAATATTTATTTATTCAAATGAGGTTTTATACATTTTACGAATGTATTTCATAAATGATACCTTGGACTGGACTATCACAGAAAACCCAGGCATCAGAAATATATCTCGTAATTTTTGTAAACTTACCGAGAATCAAAACCGAGACCCTCGTGGTGTCCTATGTCTAATTTATTTCAATAATCCACAGCATTTTATTTTTAAAGACAAAACATATTTCTGGTTCCTTCTAAAAATATTAAAATGTTTTTCCTATGTCTTATACCTTCTTTATACGTGTATTTTATTTCTATAAACCTTAATATACTATTAATAACATAAACATATTTGCAACGATACAAAATATAAAATTGGTTATTAGATTAATGGTATAATGTTGCTTGTAAATGTGGCACGCCATCTTTCCTACAAATTCGATAGAGCATACCAAAATTGAAAGCATTTGTAAGAAAATGGAGCTCAAACACGATGCCATTTTTCGACTGTAATGTTTTACGCTTATTTTTATAGATTGCTGTTTTTCGATTTGTAAATTTTTGTTAACATTTAATCATCTGTAGAATTTTAAGGGTGATTTGTTGGTAGCGTCCGTATTTAACTATTTAAACTAAAATAATTAATTGCTAAATTATTTCCCTATCAATAAATTATCTCTCTTTGCAGCCAATAGGTAGAGAATATGCCTTTGCATTTGTACATTAAGTGTATTATCTCATGATTACTTATTACATACATATAGGAAAAAATATCCTTTTTAATCACTGGATTCACAAACAAAGATTTTGAGTTCGATTTCCGATAAGAGCATAATAATTTCCAACTTAGTACTGTCTGTTGTCGGGCTTTTATGCCTGTTGAGAGTGTTGAGGTAGACAAAAGGAACGAATAAATAATGGAGACTATATTACATTAAATTCATTTATCCATCCCGTTCCTACTAATGTGGAGCATATTGCTTTGTAACCAATCATCGCAAGTCAGGTACACGTCCAGTAGCTATGACTGCAATTAAAACAGATCTTTTTTATTTCACAATTATTTTTTGCATTGCCATTAAAGTGTATTGTTAGTTGTCAATTAATTAATTTTAACTGTTTAATAAATGAATAATATATTGATTCAATAAAAGTACAATCATGTTTTATATAAATTAATTTAGTTTATAGAAGTGTTTTGGTGGCCCCCATAGGGTAATAATTAAAAACATCAAATAAAAATAAAAAAGCGATTGCGGCCTTCGAATAACTAAACGTTGTAACATCAAAAAGCTAGTTTTTGGTGAAACGTGTTCCAAGTGCTTGGTTGTCAATGGATTTGTATGGCGCGTCATATTTAAAAAAAAAATGAAATCCTTAAAAAAAGATACATATTTGACATAATATCTGGATATGTAGAATTGAGTTTAGACATTTGAGGTGATTTATTTGAAACTTGACGTTATTAATTTATTGATATACATAGGTCTCTTGTCAAGTTATGGTCGTTATTGGTAATAACGTAGTATATGGCCTAGCCCGCCGAAACGGCTTCGCCGGATGACAGCAGATATCAAAGGTTGCTGTGTCCGTTGCCACACTTCTGTGTTCCTTACAAAGTCAAGCCACCGCACACCTTATATTCTTCTAAGAAATTCTAAAAAACCTTTTTTTTTTTCTAAAGCAGATTTGTAAATTAACATCGGTTTTGCTGGAAAATTTACCATTCCTTATATTCACCGCTTAGCTGTGCTTTTTATTAATTCATATTTTTCATTGTTATACTCGGTGTATCAACGCAGTGCCCTATACACCATTGGTTGCGGATGAGGGAAAGTAGTGGTAGTAGTTATTTATTGATTTTTATACGACCTTTTCCTTTTAGCCCATAAGCGGTTAATCTTTGATTTTTAAACTTGACTACCAGGTATTGACGAAAATTTTGAAATTCGCTAATGCTTAGAAAGTAATCTTTGTAAGTATTTTTTTTCTAAATCTTTACATCCGTACTGGGTGCAAGTTTTGAAAGTTCTTTGAAATGTACAAGTTTATCTGCTCTAACATAGGAAGATAGTTTGTGAACCTCTTATAATTGGATGCATTTGCGCGTCAGAAAGCAAAGTGCATCCCAATAACTTTTGCTTTTATGGCAAAATAAACGAGTTGCAAGACTTTAGTAAAAGCATCGTAAACTTATGGTTTTAGTTTTCAATACCGAATACAGACATATTGACTTTCGTAGATGCTGAACCGATTTTCATCACACCATTTCCGCTCCCTATGGATTCCATTATCTGCCTCCAGGCCAAACGATTGGCCGCCAGCTTCCGTGCATCCTCTCAAGCCAAGTCCACGTCCCGCAGCTCTGACGCAAACTGCCAACATATTGTCGACAGTGGACGACCGTTTTCACCGATTTTTTTTTTCTAAATGATTTTTTTTTAATATTTTCTATTTGCCTACCCGTTGGGAGAAATCGACGGTTAGTTAGTTATATAGTAAGTATTGAAATGAAAATTGAGTTATGAATACATAAAGACAATGGTTAGATTTCTATTTTTTTATTTCTCCTTATTACAATCATTTATACAGGCGGGAAACGTTCGCAACTCTACCATTGAGCAAGCACCCGAGATAGGTATCGTATGTTTTTTTTTCATTCATGATGTGTTGTTTTGCATGCAATGTTCGTCAGCATGTACATCATAGTATAGATGTTGCATGTTGCACTGACGTACAGGGATCCCGAGGGTAAACGCTGACGGATCAATATCTTTTAGTGCCCCCTCCTTGTTTTATTACCTTGGCCGAAGTATGCAACGTGAATGCTGTGTTGTACAAATTTTATAGTAAGTTAGTAAAGTATTACCCAAAATAGTTTAATTAAAAAGTTCATCCTATAGTAAGCTTTCCTGTAGTAAATGTTTTCGAAAAGCTACGTAATTATGATAATCGTTTTAATCCAACTTATCAACACTTTTTTTTATTATTTACTTGAACATAAATGTTCATAATATTTTACATAATTAAATATAATTAATATTTCATCTGGAGTGCCTCAAGGATCCCATCTGGGACCTTTGCTCCATAATGCTTATCTTTATGATATTTATGCATTTGTCCAAAATTCTAAATTTTTAATGCATGCTGATGACAAAAAAAATTATCTTTAACTATTTAAATGAAAACACTTTGTTTTTAACTACTTTTTTATTTTTTTATTAAAACTCCCGACCGGTTTCGAAACAACACGTGTCTCTTTGTCAAGGGTACAAGAATGAATGAAATTGGATAATGAATTTCATTCATTCTTGTACCCTTGACAAAGAGACACGTGTTGTTTCGAAACCGGTCGGGAGTTTTAATAAAAAATAAAAAAAGTAGTTAAAAGCAAAGTGTTTTCATTTAAATAGTTTATAATTTATGTTGGAAGCACTCACTTTGTAGTTTAACATAAATTTCATAAAATTATCTTAATACAAAAGATTGCCAAAATCTCCAAGATGATCTATACCGACTAAATTTTATAAAATAAACTATTTGGTTTGGCCTTTATTGATACTCTCTGGTGATAGGTAGTTCAAATTCCTTCCAAAAATTATTGCCTACCTTCACCCATTCCATTCCGTTTTTGTTACCTATTTTGCAACTCCAATTCAGTCTCGAAATCCCGCTCAACGAAGCAACATTACTCTGACCTCGCCACATCCATCCTTCTAGTGACCTCCAATACCTGATCTTCCTTCGTTCTTTCCACCAAAATCCCCTCGCTTTACTCGCAATCCATCTCCAAGCTTCCCAAAAACCAATTCCCGAAACCCCCCTCGGTGAAAGTGAGTAAAAGTGTGGTGCTGCCCCTCGTTTGGTGTCCCGCCGCGTCAGTTCGACGTGGTGTTCCAGAGTATTCCAGGATACTTCGCACTTCCTGGTGGTTCTTCACGTCATTTCCCGCCCTTGTTGAGTCCAGCTCTGGTAAGTCCTTTTTCAATTTTCCGATTCTTGTTCGGACGAAGTTACCAGAGAGTTCTCATCGTGGCGGATCCACTGACTAAATTTTATAAAATAAACTGTACAAATGTTAATGTATCAAAATGTTTACTTATCTCTGTCTTTCGTAGTCCTAAACCGGTACCTAAAGCTAAAATCGAGTTGAAACAGTTCGTGATCTAGGCGTTATGTTGGACAGAAAGCTGACCTTTGTTGACCACATTAATAATATCGCACCTTTAAGACGAAAATGACCAAATTCAAAAAAGGTTGTAATGATATATTTATCATCATAAAAGACTGAAAAAATATAATTATACAAAATTCAGTATTTATTTTATATTTTATACATAATTTCCTTTAAAAAATAAGAAGAAATAAATGTAAACAAATACGATGGTGCTTACTTGCTTCTACTGAGAATTTAAAAAAAAAGGTATTTTGAATAACGTCGTTTCGTCCTAAGGGTGAGTTTAGTGAGTCGCGGCTACAGAAATTTTGGTTTTATTATTCGCACTTGTAAAGCTTTTCACGGTATTGATTGCATTAAATTGATTTACTTTTCTTACGTTAGAAGTCTGCTTGAATATGCATCATGTATTTAGTCTCCACAGTATATCACCTACAAGGATAAAATTGAAAAAAATCAATGGACGTACTTACGACATTTAAATTGGCGGTGCAGGTTATTTGACCTTAACTATAAGGATTCTTGCGACAAACATCAAATAAATAATAATCAGAAACATAATACGGGAAATATAATTTAGAATGGGTGGTGGCCCGTCGTAGCGTCGCGGTCTCTGAGTCCAGAGATCGTCGATTCGAATCCCCGCTTCGACACGACCTGATTCCTATTTTCAAGCACAAGCCGCTTAGGCTTTATTAAAAATAGTATTTACAAATTGAAATATGTGCAAATATCATAAGATTTCAAAGATTTCTTTTTCCATAAAAAAAAAAATCATTCAATTTTTTTTTTAAATACGTATATTCAATTCACCATCAAATTCATAAATAAGTACGTACATTGGATTATTTTCGGATGACGGAGATTTACAATGAGTGCGCTACAATATCACGTATTCATGTATTGAACCCTCAAACGTGCCTGAATCCCTGTATCTATTAAGCTAACTAACTGTCCCCCTCGTAACGCATATGGCTACCGTTCATGAGGTCACGGGTTCGATTATTTGATTATTTACTTCTACTATTACCGCTTTTCCCTTATCCGCACCCAATAGTACATAGGGCACTGCATTGGTACACCAAATGCAGTGATTATTGATCATTTTATGAAATGACGGTAAGATGAAAAAAAGAAGATGTTTGTCTGATCTGATATGCCTCTATCAAATTGTTAATGGTGATCTTGATACTGTTAAATGCACGGATTCATAACAAATTATTGTACCAAATGCACGATTAAGACGCCATAGAACATTTTTTGTTGAACTTGCATATTTATGGTATGGCATATTTCAACCCCTTATTGCGCATGTGTAGATTGTATAATTAAATAACTAACTAACTAACCATCACGCCATTTCCCCGTAGGGGTAGGCATAGAGGATAGAACGCCATACCACTCTGTCCTGACATACTCACTATAATATAAACTCACTATACCTTTCAAAAACATACCAAATATGTATTTAACAATGATCATAAACTTCAGAAGGCTGCAATTGCAAGCACTCGTAGCAAGCAGATAAAATATTGCCATGAATTGTCACACTACTCGCGTAACAATCCCATGTTTTGTAAGATTAGAAACTTACAAAACTAACTAACTAACTAACTAACCATCACGCCATTTCCCCGTAGGAGTAGGCAGAGAGGATAGAACGCCATACCACTCTGTCCTGACATACTTAATTTTGCTTCCTCTACATTCATACATCTTCTCATGCACATACGCCGATTATTCCGACTTTTCACATGTCCACTTTCAAGTACTTGTCGTAGTTAGTTATGCCATGCTTTTTCGGCCTTTGATAAAATTGATATTTTTGTACATAATCTAACTTATTTTAAAACTACATGTCTAGAACAACTATAAGTAGATACATAATAATAAAGTAAAAAATATTTCTCCCATAAAGGGTATTGATTTTTGTTAACGTGTATATTATGTATGTAGTATGTATATATATTTTTGTAATAATTTTTTTTTTTCTTTTAAAATAATGCTTTGTATAAATATTTTGTATTTGATTTTTTTAAATGTTTTATTCTAAAGTTCTTTTTTTTCCTCTCTCACTCTTCATTGTTATTTTTTCTTCTTAGTTATTTTATGTGCATAATTATAGAGCTTATTATTTTTTATTGTAATTATATAAATAAATGTCAATGTATCTTGTAGGGGCTTCGGTCACTAAAGAAGAGCACTCTCCTCCCCGGTGTCAAAATGTTAAAAGAAAGAGAACCCGCCCGCCCGTGACACAGTATTTAAGGCAATCACATTGGCGCGGCGTTAGAGTTGCCAACATACAAAAACATGAGTGGATAAAAAAATAGACATGTGATGTTGTACGGTACTTGACCTCGTAAATCACAACATCAAAAGGTATTGAGTTTTTGTTTGAAAAGTATATCACTAGGTACATTCATTTTGACTCTTCGAGGCTTATAGTCATGGGCGAAAAAACAAAATACTTAACTGCTCAAAGAACTACTGACATTTGAAAATATTTACATAGGAACATACTTACCTGATAAATTTGATCTTTCAAATATAAAAAAAAAATTACAAAACAACATATTTCGTAAATTTGTCGTTTAGACTCCAAGGTACAGAATTATAATATTTTAGGAAAACCTCTTTATTTTTTGTGTTGTTTTTCTATTTACAGTAAAAAGTAAAGGGTATTAATTAATTCTAGAGTGGGTACTTACCATTTTTTAAAACGATACTTTTTTAATACTGTGAAATGTTTACCAGGTATTTAAATAAGCCTAAGTAATTAAACAAATCCTTGGTTTAAGTGTTCTGGTATTTTCTTTTCAATATTTTCTCAGAATTCATCATGATAAAAAGGAATCTTTCATCATTTTGATAAATAAAAGGGCCTGAGGAAACATCTATTTACGCTTTGTATAGAGCGCAATATAAACCCTATATTCGCTTTGTATAGAGGGCTATATAAAACCTTTATTTGCTTTGTATACAGGGCTCTATAAACCCTATATTCGCTTTGTATAGAGGGCTATAATATAAACCCTATATTCGCTTTAGATATAGGGCTATATAAACCCTATATTCGCTTTGAATTTGAACAATATAGTATATTTACTGGGATAAAATTCTGGACGTTATTTTAGTACATCAATGTATTATATGTATTATTAAATAGCAAATAGTACCGCAAGTACTATTTTCCCTTGCCCGCACCAAATGGTGCCTAGGACACTGCATTAGTAACAAAGACTTTCTTGATTTATTTTTACATGAAAGCCAGCATTTTCATGTGATCAGTTTTACGCTTCAGTGCATTCATATTACATATTATATATAAAATATTTTTTACTTTATATTACATATTAAATATTTCAAAATGAAATATTATATTTTTCATGTTTACAATAGATATGCACATTTTACCATATAAATTTTTCGTCCAATTATTATAATTAAGCGTTTTTTTTTTTAAATTTGCATAGCTATTTAGTTATTCCCGTTACAAGGTTTGATATCATCATAAATCCATCTACACTCCCTATATGGAGCATATGAATTCAACAAACATGATAACCAAATTTTGTAATAAATAGTTAATATTGTTTAAAAAAAATCGTAATGTGGGATTTATTATTATGCTCCACATAGAGAGCGGATATGGTATGATGATGATGATGTGATGGAATATTGTAATTGACAGAAATTAAAACGTATCAACGTGTAAAGTTGTTTTTTAAAGATTTTATAATTCATAAGGCAAATGCTTATAATATTAATGACGTAGGTAAAAGAACGTTTAATTATATTACGTAGTTTATTATTTCTTATAACAGTTTTGAAAAAGATCAATCTAGGAATATAAAGCTGGCTTAAAGTTTTGCAAGTATAAATACCTGAGCGCACGACGAAATTTCATACGATCGTGTGGGAGTCGTAAATAATATCGACCAATAGTAGGTAACGGTGCCAAAAACCGCCAAATTACAAGCGAAAGTGACTGGTAAATCTACGGCTCGGAGATACGATAACAGCTAATGCTTAGACACTTTTACCGGGTGGCTTTATTTTACTTGTGTGCAATAAAGAATTAGTATTGATTAGGCTTTCAGGAATACTCGTAACTCTTAGTTTAATACTTAGTACTGTAAATCAGGTTGAAAGGGGGAGGGTAGGGACTAGGGACTTTAACTTTCCTGTTTATGGCCCCTAGCGATTTGCAAATGTGTATGTTGTTACAAGAACAAGCGGGGGTATTTTATTTGAAATAATTACCTTTAGGCCGTATCGATTTTTGTCTCACTATTTTTTGTAAAAGATCTCACTTTTATGACGTCAATGCAGTAAATATATCACGTTTGGACGTCACGCGATAGTAAAAAAAAATCACAATAGAATACCGATTTTAATCAGTAGCCGTAAAACAACCCCTTAGGTTAGTGGTGGATAGGCATCTTGATTTCATCTATAAAAGGTCTCAGTACCACAATTTTGATCAACATAATATGTTTGTGTTTAAGGTAGTCAATGTGTTATTTCTAGTACTATTATTGCAAATTTTCGCATATAATTCATATTATTTTCATATAATTTTAGCATTTAATTATTTGGACAAATTTATTTATTTGGTAATTTAAAATATGTGTTTATCTACAGAAACCTAATATTTCTTTTATAATAATATTCGTAAGTCTAAATGAATCAAAGACTGCAGATTTTACCAATAAATTATTAGGAGCTTAAATCAAATTTGGCTTTCTTGATTCCCGTAGTGTACCATCTGGTCTAACACAACTGCAGTTTCTACTTCTTTCCAAATCCACTGCTTTATCGAGCATATGGATTCAAGAAACTATTCTAACTACTAAACTTGTTCGTGAAATTAATTACCCCAATTACTGATATCAGATGGAATACTTCACCTACGTATAGATTTAGTATCATTTCTTAGATAATCGTTGTCTCAGATCCTTTATTCATAAATTGGGAATGGAATAAACTAAGAATATCGAATGTACAGCGCCCTTGAGGTGATTTCTCACAAAAATGGCGCTTAAGAAATTATCCATAATAATAATAATAATATTCTTAAAACTCCGATGGTCGCACTGGATCCATTCAAGTGCTTTTTGTTTGCAATATGATGCCACCTGGCGTGGTGGGGGTAGGCGCTCGTGTAGCCTCCTGACTCCCGACCTCTCACAGGTCTGTAGTAATTTCACATTTGTTCTCGAATGTTACGTCAGACTGTGCAAGATTGGATCTCCTAGATACCACGCGACCATTCCCGTCAATCAACCTTCTCCATCTTCCTTGAGATTTATTTAACGATCTGTTCAATACATATTTCAATATATGTAGGTACCTAATCCTTATCAGATTTGCCCTAAAAACATTTTGTAGATTTTACAAAACACGAAACAGCTTAGTCATTTATCAACATTTCATTTATTATCGAAACAAAACACCTCAGGTGCATAGAATAGATAAATGTGACACCAATCTTTTTACTCCAAATATTTTTGATTCTATCGTAATATGAAAGATATTATCTTCAAAGAATTTGTAAAATATATTACTACCTTGAAATATGAGTATATTTCTGTAAGATGTGTTTTGCCTTACAATGCTTGGGCCGAAATTAATACAATTTAAGTGCAGTTATTTTTCAATATAGCACTGAAAATCGTACTGTTCGCCTAGTGGTGTAGTAGTTTCTTCTCTTGGACTACCATGCAGGAGGTTGAGGGCTCGATCCACGACGGGGTTAATATGAAATATTTATTTTAATGTGATTTTTCACATTTAGTGCACCTTTAAAATGTTATTATTTCCCTTATTTTTCCGGCTAGAAATGATATTTAGGTGTTGTTGAACTGGGAATTCAGTTTTTTTCCTATTTATTGCAAAAAATAGGGCCCCGCAGAGTTATATGCAACCAGTAAAAGTTCTTGTCAAACGAGTTTTTGATAGTATGGAGAAAAACCGACAATGATGCTAACGCAAAAATCTTACACGAAAAAAACGTTGTCACAGGTAAAAAACGCACTCGATTGCTCGATACAAATTTACCGACCTTATTTATTGTGAAAAAAGTCCGAATCAGGGTGAAAATAAATGTAATTAAACAGTCGAGGTGTCGGAAAAGAAATTGAATGGGAAAATTTTTGCAATAATACATGAAAATAACATTAGCTCCTTTTGCTGTACTGCATTATTATGCGGTATTTTTCATAAGCTTGATTACAGTCCAGTCCATAATGTGGCGTATCTAAAATTGACCCCGAAATTTTACTAAATTATATGAAATACTAAAATTATAAAATGGATGTTGTAATGCAGGAACCTTCCCAGGAGTGAATAAAACAACTCTCTGGAACAACCTATTGCAATCGGATAAACGTTATACGCATAGAGGACAAACAAACAAAGAAACAAACTTACATGAATTTTTTATATAATATAGATGCAACTGAAGTATATGTAGCAAATAAAATACTGAGCAAGTATGACAAAATGCGAGTATTGTTTCGAACCGAGAAAATTCTAAGCGCTTGTATTTAATACCGCTCGTATTTTATTACATTTGAGTGTATTAAATTCAGATCAAACACTGTAATTATTACCAGCTTTTCAAGGAATCAGAACACTGATTAAGCAAGATTGTTTTTCTAAAGGTAAAGAAATATCTCGTTACTTCATTATTCATTAAGCCTTTAACCTTCACGGTGAAAATAAGATATTTCTACAGGTAATATAATTTAAATATAGTAGGTCCTGCAAATTCGACCAACAATATTGTTTTTCCGCATATCAAGTTTATCACCCAGATGCTTAATTCATTTTCAAAGCTACATAATGTATAATACATATAATATTATGCACCTGCTTGTAAATAGTCGGAATACCAACATCGATAATTGGATATACACAAAATCTTATTCTTTATTGTTAATTTTATCCAAAACAAGTTACTTATTTAACTCTCGCCTTGCAGTGATGTAACCCGCGTTGCAAAATCTCAGTAAATAATTAATATCTCCGTAAATAATTAAAAAAATAACACTGGCGTTTTCGCTAATCTTCAATAAAAAAAATTTACTTCGGAAAAAAATATTTGATACGTATTAGAATTGTAAGTAATTACTTTAAAAATATATTTTACCTGCATGTTTCAGAAATTTCATACGAGCATCGTGTATTTTGCAGTAAGCAAAGGACTTTATGATTTTTTAAATGCGTTTTTCAAATTAAAAAAAAGAAAATGAGTTATTATAATAGACAGAGATACAAACTACACACAGATAAACACAATTATATGAAAAATTGCAATCGTTAAAGTTATGAATCAAAATTTTGTTTTGGTAACCCGAAGTTACATCACCGGATGTCTCGGATCGTTTCAAACACAGTACTTTAAGGGTCAAACTGTCAAACAAACTTCTATGTTTTTTGTTATAGTATCGTTTGATTCCGTTTTTGATCAAAAGACCTTTTTGGTATTTTAAGATTCTTTTGACAAATTATAAAATTAAACTGAACTCAAGACATAAAGTTTATATTAAACTCTTGGATCTACAGTCCACGGTATTATTAAACCAATTTAATACAATTTATTACGATATTTCAAGCCAGATAACTTTTTGGGTAAGAAATTTCCGCTTTAATTATAATTAGGATGAAAATTTTCGAAAACTTAAGACAATAGGGTAACATCTCAGTAGAAGTTCCTTTGCGCTAAATGTTTTAAATCTACCCTTACATGTTACATTACTGTGCCTGTGGTAAGAACATGTTGTGGTGCCTGTGCCACATGAAGTTAGAATGTTGATAGCTTAAATTGAGAAACATTGCAAATTATTAAAGAATAATGCGTGTTTATAAATAAATTTAAGTGAAAACGGTTTTTCGAAATTTATTTAAGTTTCCTGAGCAAAGCACGGAGTAGAAAGGACGAAAGTAGATTGAATGCTATCTCTCAGAGTTATGTGTGTTATGACTATGTTAGGTAGACTAAAGTCGAAATTGTTATTTTGAATTAGAAAATTGTAAATTTCTATACATTGCGATACCTTAATATGCAAATTGTGTAACTCGATTTATTGACAAAATGACTTTAGTATGTCATTTGTTGTCTGTATTCAATACACGTGCTTGGTAAATTGGGCGAGTGCAACATTATTACAAATGCCCTAAAAACCACCTCAAGAAAAATGGGAAGCTGCCACGTTAGTATTGGCAACGATGCAAATTTGGCAATTCCACCATTTCGTTTTTTGCCAGCAAAGTAACCATTTTGGAGTTACACAATTTGCATATAAAGGTATCGATTAGTTATATTATTAGGTAGAGAAAGAGAGTATATTGCCGCCTCCTAGTTTGTTTTTACTTCCATAAAATGGTAATTATATTTCAAAATGAACTCAAATATTTGTTAATTATTGTGACTGTTAAAGGATAGATAAAAAAACAACATGCTTTCACAAAAATAAAAAATACATTTTCGCGTTTTCAATAATTGTGGTGGTATTGTTGTCCCCTAAGTTAAATCCGCAGTTTTTTTTTCATGATTCGACAAATAAGGAATCAAAAATTTAAAAAAAACTTATTATAAGCCAACCAGGCATAGATATACCTACAAGCATTATAAAAAATGTTAAGTAAATTTTATATATATAAATTTCACATATACGACGAATGAAGCATTGTATCAAAATTTAACTACCCTGGTGATTGGACAACAGAAAACTCTATACTGTCCGTTTAAATTCCATATTCTTCTCCCAAACTGCCATATTGTCTTTATTCCTTGATATTTATTTTTCGTTCTTAGTGAGAGACTCATCCTCGGCATACTTACGAAAATCAAAATAAATAGTTTCATTTCAAGACATAATTGCATTTTGACTAATTTACCTCCAACGTGGGTGGCTACATTGTCTACACAACTCTTTAAACAAAAGATAACATTTAACAAAAAAAAAGAAATATAGAAAAATCACAATATGCATTAATCAAATCACTTAAAAAATAATAACCGTTCGCTCCAGGATTTGAACCTGGGTCTTTCTGATCACTAGACAGCTTTTCTATCCATTGAGCTAAACGATCGGATACATATCTCGAGATTTGCCAATGAAATGACTACCGCCATCATGACTTACTAACGCCTCTCACTCAACTACGATAAACCAACCAACTTTTTATCGGAGACCAGCATTTTAAATCATTTTAAATATTTAGCATTTTAAATCATCGCTTCATTCGTAGATGAATAAAAAGTAAAAATAATAAACGAAAAAAAAAATTGTTCAAATAGTTTTAATTTTAAAAACTTGCTTGCGACTATTTATGTCATTGCAGCTGCTTTCAAATCCTCGTAAAATCCGATTTTATATTTAACTTTTGAAAAAAGCAAATAAACTTTCGTTCGGTGACGTTTGACAGTTCAGACTTTACTAGCACTGTTTATGTGTTTATTTTCTCATGAGGTTAACACACGTTCCATAGCTAAAAGTTATATGGTAGCAACGGATTCAACAAAGAGTACTTTGTAAATACGTAAATCGAGACTAAGCCAGGGGGCCGCGATACTCCCTTTTCCTAAAATTGTTTATTTTGGTGAATTTTTTAGTTGTTTATTTTTAACTTTATTTATTTATTTAGGAGCTCGACAACGATGTGCCAATTTTACAGAATTCCAACAGAATAAGTGAACAAAATAAGTAAAAGAATAGGACATATCAAAGTAAAAAAATATACATGATAAAAATGTAATAAAAAAAACAGCAAAAAATTAAGATTATGCGTATCTATTGCTGAAAAACATTTTAATTTTTTTGTAAAAATATTATATATTATTTAGTAAACATGTCAAATCTAAGAAATATACATTATCGTCTGAAAAGCCTCATTGTCTTTTAGGAGAGACATTCCCGATATCTTTTGTTAGATTTATATTTTTTATTGACATTACTTGGGGGAATTCCATGATTAGATTATTTGAATATAACTGCAATTTGACATCTCAACAGAGACGAGAAGTTTGGAAGGGATTATAGATAATTAGGCGTTTACAGGGCTTATGACCTGTCATTGGCTGGGTTCAGTGGCCACTTGGTGTATTACGACATTCCCTAACATTCTAATACGTTAAGTGGCCACTTAACCCAGCCAATGACAGGTCATAAGCCCTGAAAACGCCTAATTATCTATAATCCCTTCCAAACTTCTCGTCTCTGTTGAGATGTCAAATTGTAATTATTAGCCCGTAATGGGTGAAATCCAATTTTTGTCTATAAGTATTTGGACACACTCAAAATGTTGTTTATGTATATAACTGTTTCAAATTTATAAGAATTTATAAGTTGGTGCTCCGTTAGTAATATATTTAGTCGTGTTTCGCCGGTAATACATTGCTTACATCGAAAATGAAAAGCATTTATTCCTCTGACTTGAAGTACGGCAGGTTCTCTACTGTATATATGAGCCCGATCCTTGAACTATTCGAATTTAAAACGTTTGAAAACTTATAACCTTATGATGTATAGGGCACTGCATTTGTAATACGCAGAGTGTTACATGAAGGCAAAATGATCAGTCTTACGCTTCAGAGCCAAAGTAATATGACAAAAAAAAAATGAATGTTTTAAATAGATCTCGTCGGGAGTTAAACCCGCGATCTCCTGCATGGTGGTCCAACGCGCTACCACGAGACGGACAGATATTAACAATATATTTTCTAATCAAAAAAATCTGTGTTATCAGTCTCATAATAAATCGCATGCAATAGTTTGTTTTTACAAATTTTCTCTCCCCTAATTTTTTTCTGAAATAGTGCTAGAACTCTAGTAAAATTAAAATGTTCAGATTTGTAAGTTAAATTTCTAAACGAAAGATGGTCAAATTAAATAAAATGTTAAAACCCGTTGACACCTGAATCCACCCACTTCGTTTTTCGGACAACAATAACCGAATTCACGGTGGTTCCGCCAAGGTGAGACTCTCTACTAACTTCGTCCGAACGAGGATCGAAATATGGAAGGACTTACCAGAGCTGCACTCAACAGGGGCGGGAAAGGACGAATAAAAGGACCACCAGGAAGAACGAAGTATCCTGGAATACTCTGGAAACACCACGATGATTTGCGGAAATCGAGGAAACACCAGCCCAATATTTCACTGAGAATTGGAGGATTTCGGGTTTATGGATAAGATGAGGTTTCCCTTGGAGAAAATTTCGGAGGGAATATAAATAGATTGAGAAAAGATTCCCGAGTGGAATACTGCAGAATAAGTTCAGAACTGGCTGCGCGGAGCAATGAAACGAGACTGACACGGTGTCAAAAAACAGGTGACAAATCAGAATGGATGAAGGTAGGGAATAAATTTTGGAAAGGAATTCGAAACAACCTATTATCAGAGAGTTTGATATGTATAAGGGAGGAAAAATAAAGTGATAAATATAGGGGATATAACGTATTAAGTGAACTATATTCGATTTATATTTTTTGACATTTTGGCATTAGCATTGGCTTGTACAACATCTTACCAGTCTAAAACAGGGTAAAAGAGCTAACTGGTCAAACAAATAAAAGTGGAAGTGTGTACCTATCGCGTATTTTTATTTAATTTTATTAGTTATATATAGATAATTAAGTGACCTTTTTAAACTCCCTACCATTATTTTCTCTTGTCATAGTCTAACTAACTTGAAAACAGTGCCAATCTAAAGGTACCGCGAAAATAGCAAAACCGGCTAATGGTGTCCAAAAAGTATGTGCATTAAAGTATCAACCAGTTTTTAAATTTCGTTTTTAAATCAAATGATTGTGTTGGCAAATGGGTCATTACTGATATAGTCATGCAGTGCTCCATATGCTTCAGGTGCAAATCAAGGAAAATAAAGGAATGATTAAATTTGTGGTATATGTATGTAATGTACAAAGCTTAGATTTACTAAAAAATGATGTATATGGAATGTTTTTTGCTTTACTTAGTGTGAGGATCGGATTAACTGATGTGGATCAAAAGGAACTCCGCATTTACCTAAGATGTCAAGAAAACTACGAGAAAATAGGCCATTGAGAAGGCGAACTATTGATAGACATCTTTCCAGTTAAATAGAAAGGCGTTCGTCAATTATTCTATTATATTATTTTGTTAATCTTATTTTCTTTTTATTATTTAGTTTTCATAATCATTTACACTAGCTGCGTCAAAATAGATCCATTTGTATCTAGTAAAGAGTCTGTCGCAGACCTTTGTCTTGCGTTGGATCCAATTGTTTCTTTTTCGGTCTTTTAATGTTATTCCAAGCTTGATTCTTTAAATATCCATGCTTATATTTATTATTTCATTCGTTTTGAGTTTTTATTAATACCATTCATAAATAAACGCCGTATTGTTGAACTGAACTGAACTAATTTCATCATTAACTTGTTAACTTTCGGTGACTGAATGACGTCGACTCCTCTCTAGCATAGCGCTCTCGAAGCGGCTTAGTCAGGCTGACATAGTGGTTTATTCAAATATATTGCAAGTATCTGACTGACCCAAATTTCTTACCCCAAACTAAACTGCGGGACCGTTAATGGTTAACAACGAGATTATGTTTTGGTGTAATGAGAACGATTCGGTCTGTCGTTACTGTGAAAATATACTACAATTTAATATTAAGATAGCTAGTTATACATTTTTCTTAATTAAAAATAAACATTTTTAGTTCATACAAAAATACCCACCCAAGCTTACGTTTACCAATTTTTCAATGTTATTTGAGAAAATCGGCTATTCTCTATAATAAATCATCAAATAGTTATGTCTTCCACAAACATTTTATAGTTAAATATCTTTTTTAAAGTTTTATTTTTATTAAGAAATCTTGTCTGTAAATGGTTACTTTTATTAAAATATATTAAAAACTTCATTTAATAGTCCTTTGACGTAAGAATTCCTTTGTGTAAAATGTAAATCGTTTACAACAATTATATATTTTTACGATCAGTCAGTTAATTTTTCTAGCCCTTTTTACTCTGGAGAGTAAACGTTCTCTTCTTAAAAAGAGAAAATTCTTAAAATAATAAAACTCTCGAGTTGAGAATTTATATTCCATGTATGTAACACATATCAATTTAACTTATTAACACAGCAAACCATAGCGGGTTCTGTTGTACGGTTACTTTGTACAAAATGTGGAAATACTAATGCATATTTTAAGCCCAAGAAGCCTTGTTGCATGTTGAACCATCCTTTATATTTATCAATTTATCTATGGATCTATCTATAAACTGTGATTTAAAAATCTAAAGCATCGGCCATCATGAACATCATAAATAACTTCAATATAAACTTCAGTAGAATCACGATATGATGCACTTTAATTAATGGACATACATACAATACATACATGCTAATTTTCTATGCTTCTATAAAACAACATATTTCACATAATTATATTCATTTATTTATTTATTAAAATGAGAATTTCTCAAAAACAAACGCGGACAGTGGAAGTGGCTAAATTCTTTATTTTCACATAATGGTGGTAACTTTTTTAGTAGAATTTCGTAAAACTTACGATTTTGACGATTGACTATTCAATGCAGGAATTTTCAAAAATATTTCATTTCAAAATATTCCCTTTCCGTCAATCGCAATTCTTTTTCCATTGCAATTTTTGTGATCCCGTATTTGTGTTTTCATTGACCGTTAAAATCCTGCTGTGTAAAATAGGTAAATGGAATGGAAATTAAAGTTCTGTAAAAGTTTCTCTCACTAACAGGAGTCGTTACATCGCATCGGATTGCATAAAAAAATCACCGGACTACGTTTTTAACGGCTTAAAATCAATTAGCTCACCTTTGTACATTCGTTCTATGTAATAGTACAATGACTTAAACAAAAGAATGAAACCGTAATTTTTTTAAAATTAATTAACCAGTTTGACAAAGACAAAAAATGAATTTTTAATCCATAGTATTAAGCAAATAATATAACTACCAATAGAATCGACAGCCTCAATCTTTAGAGCTAATTTTTTTATTGTCTATCTTATAAACACATTATTATTTATGTTTTCAACGTGTATTCTCCACATTTATCAGTACGAAGACCTCTCCTTTTTTCCTATCACTCTCATCTCCTTTTTCTTTCATCCCATTCTTTCCTTGCATCGCTTGATTGCGTTTTCTTTCATACTGTTTTATTTTATTTCTTACTATGCCATTTTCATTTAAAAGTGCAGTGAAAAAATATATTTTTTCACTATTCTCTTTTTACGTATTTAAACCATTGTTCTTCTTACCAATAAGATAAAATATAAAGAAGAAACTTTTGGATTGTAACTACATTGGAATGATCAAATTATCATATTTTATAACATATATGGCGTGAACCATGGCAACGAAACCCAAAGTATTATAAAATTATAAAAGTCGCATGTATCGAGGAAACGAATTTCCGTTTTACCATCCGGTGAATGTTGGTGGAATGATTTATATTACGTGATCGTGTATTAACGGTTTTATTCTGAATATATTTAGGTACATCAACGGTTACATTTGGGGTACATCAATGCGCAATGGTTACTTTTGGGTACATCAATGTTTACATTTTGGTAATCAATATTGAGAAACTGGCGTTCACACGTTGAGAGAACGGATGATAATAGAACCGCTTGCTCCGCGGAATACAGACCATCATTAGGTCTAACCTAAGAGGAAGAAGAACAATAACAATGAAAAGAATATTTTTTTTCTCTGTAATTTAACACGAGGGAAACATCTAGAAACTGATACAAAAGTAGTGTGAGTAGATACCCACTAGATTAAAACGAGGTATATCACATTCGCTCTCGTAAATTTATCGTTTACAAGAGTAAAAAGTTATTTGATCGTTTGCTGGAATCCGTTTCCATGTTTGCTCATAGAAAAACAATCTCTTGATTATTCAAACATCAACAAATTTTATTTCTAAGATATTCCTTTTTATGGCTTTGAGCTGCTAATACTGATAAGAAAAACGGAGAAAATTGACATTTATTTCTATCCATATTTTTTTATTATTTGATGCAGTACATTATAATTTTAAGAAGTTTTGAATAAAATGGTTTAGTAAATTATTAAGTGCTGATATTTCGCCGGCAGTTTACATCAGGACTACGGGAAGTGGACCTGATTTCTAAAACCGCTCGGTAGCAGGCACTGATTTCGTGTAAACAATATAAAAGGAATATTCGCCTAAAAAATTAACACGCACTTTGACATTTCTTGTCAAAAATAAGAAGGAATGTAATAACGCGTTCATTATCATATTCTCGAGTCGAGCTAAAAATATACTTAAAAGATGTATAAAAAAAATAAAAAGCATTTAGAGAACTTCTTTATATCTGTAATCCGGAGCTTAGTAAGAGCTTCTTAACAAATATGTTTTCAGTATTTTTAATTCTAAAATTCATTTCGAAAACCTTACTCCATCTTCAGCTTTGGTAAAGACGTGATGGTTTGCAATACCTCGGTGGAAAACATTTTAATGGGTGTGAAGTATGAAAAACACGTGAAAAAACGTAAAGTGAGGAGGAGGGAAAGAAAATAGGGGGGGAAAGATACGGGAAATTGAATTTGGAATCAGAATTCAAGAGCCCGATTCGATACTCGATGTTGGTTTCACACCGACTATTTCTTACTTTTACTATTTTTTACTCTCGTTATACGTACGGTCGATTTTAAATGTTTGTAGTAGTTTAGGATAACACAATAATAATTACAAGAAACACGTACATAGCATCGTATTCAATTTGATAACAATATCAGGATAAGCGCTGTTTTCGTGAAAAATCACCTCGCGTTGAACGAAAGTAATTAAGTACTATTTAGTTCTCCAAGAACCAAGATAAGTGACCCAAATAAAGCCTACCTTATTTTTTTTATTTTCTAACTAGCGGGTTTATAATGACAATGCACTGGTAATTTGAAATACTTATATTTATTTTTTTAACTTTGTAATAAATGAAACAAAATATGGGTGTTAGTTAATGTACACGCACTCATTTACAAACATTGATGGCCATTTGAAATCGAGAAGCGGGAAATTTAAAAAATAGGCCTTATTAGGACATAGGCTCTATTTGGGTCACCTACTATACTTTGAGAGTCGAGGTACAATTTTGTAGAATCAAGTGCCTGGGTAAGAGATTTTGTATACTCTATCATTCAAATAATAAATTCAATAAATTTTTCAAGCACTTCATTTTCTTTAATAATAATATGTTTAATTTTATTTTTTTGTTTCATAATTATTAAGAACATTACTGAAAAATTAAAATAATTTTTAATGCAATAATAAAAAAGATGACAATAGACAATAATATAGTGCAATTAAATGTTATTATATATCTAATTTAAAGGTAGAAATTGCTTTCCTAAAGTAAGACCCTCTGTCATGAAATGCGGTGATGCGATTAAAGTAGCATGACTGCTCTACCCACCGTCATTACCATTGGGAGGTTGGTTCTGCATTGTGGTAGGTCACAATCGATGATGCCTTTGTCGAAGATAGTAATCAAGTACGAACAGACCTACATTCCTATATCCGTCAGAATGTCTATGGTACGTATGCGACCACCAATCGCCTGGAAGAAGTGAACACTAAAATGACATTCCTCCTCCACCATAGTGGCTGATAGCCAAGCATCCCAAGTAAAAAGTCGGTTGGAAAGAGCCAAGGATAATATCCATACTCCTTTAGGTACAGATAGCACAGAAATTTCTTATCTACTCTCTCCACCATCAAAGAATGTAAAGCCTAATTTAATGTGGCGACCAAATAATGGAACTAAACTCCAAATGACTTAGAAAGAAATTATACAATTCCTCAGTATCTGTACAAGCATCATATACAAAAGAGTTATCCAAGCATTTCTTCTGTCTTTAAATATTGTCCGAATAATGTCTTGATAGTCAATAAATCATAAAAAGTTTTTTAAAATTGACCAGCATATATAGGGGTATTTTATTTCTTTCAGCAATATTATTTCAAAAGTTACTGGCTCACTTCAAGCACTTTTCCGTTAGTGGTGTAATAATACCCTCCTCAATCTACGTGTTAGATACCAAAGTAGTCTACTAGGTGTAATCTCTTAAATAAATTATTTTTACTCTTCAATCGGTTCGTTGGTCGAATTCAAAAGGGAAAATCCTTTGAAATCGAAGTTATTACTTATGTAGAGTGCTTTCCGTTCTCCCTTCGTTTGCCACTTTCAGCTGACTTATAATAGTAGGCTAGTCATCTCATGCATATGTATAGAAGTAAACCAATAGTATCAGAACCATCCCAGACCACAACCAACGCAATATTTGGAATCGAAGTTATCAGAAAATCAATGCTATACGATATGTCAAATCTAACCTATAAATAAAGCTGCCTCCGTGACGTAATGGCTAAGGTGCATAACACGGAGGTTCGGTGTTCGATTCCCGGTGAGTTCACAAAAATCAAATGAGAAAAAATCTTAGGATTTTGTTTCCTTCTGTTAATTTAATCAAGTTTCCAGGACTGTTAAGGTGGTTAAAAATACGGTATCTAATATTCATAATAAACCATTTAAAAATCTATTTACATTGAGTAGAATTAAAAAAATCAAACAGTAGTAAAAAGTTATAAACAAATTTATAAGAAATGCCTTATTTTAGGAGTTTATTATCATCGAAAACTAAATTTCATATATCATTTACCAAATTCGCAATTATCATCAATTATTCTTGTCAAAATCAGGCTCTGTCGCTGGTTATATTATTATATTGGAGTTAGCCCAATAGAAGGGTTAACAATAATTCATTTAACTAAAATGCGGATCAGATTTCCGAAATACTTATAAAATAAATAAATCAAGAATGCAGATTATCAACTGTAGCAATAAATGTGGGCAAGATAATTAAGGTACACCAACTTGCTGCCTGTAATACATACAATATAAAAACATATAAGAACTATAAAAATAAGTTATTTTGGTTCTTTTTCGTACCTTGTTTTTAGATAAATGAGTAAATTTTTATAGAATGCAATTATTGGCGAATTATTTTTTCGCTTCTAGAGAAAATCTCCAGAAGATTATCAGTCCAAAGACGTTAATAAGAATAAATTACGTTTAGCGGGAAGCTGAATTTGATAAACATCTTAAGCATTCTTAAGCGAACTTTGTAAGGCTGACTTTGAAGTTTTACTTTCGGATATAGGGCTTAGTGTTATCCAAACATAGTTGGCTGGTCAGCTCAAGATACAATTTTGTCAAGTTTTTACTCGGGAAAACGCGGGGAATTAGCGACCGATCGTTAATCGTGGAGGCAATTTGTGGAATCCTTATGTCCCATATAGGGAGCGGATATAGAATGAGGTTAATGGCTGGATAGTAAATGGCTTATTTAAATACTTTAAGTTTTATATCGATTTTTAAGAAAAAATACTTAAAATTATCGTTTCTCTCTTTTGGATTAACAAACGGATTGCACCAATGTTTTTGTATTTTTTTTGTTCTATTTTTCCTCATGTAGGTAAAATTTCGTGCCAAACGTCTATTAAAATGAATGACTATAAAGGTTGACAATTTGAAATTTAACTTATTCAAGATTTTTAGAACTTGATAACCATAATATATTTTGCTTCGTTTGCGGTAAAGGATTAATTTAAGCAGAGTCCACATTGAACTTTAAGAAGTTTAATCAGTTAATACAAAATCCGCCTATTTAATTTGCAAAGGCGTGGGATGCAAAGCTTGCATCAAACAAAGCTTCTTGCAAACGGAAATCAACTACGTAAGTAATTAATGAAGGCACGTGCTGGATTTCTGAACTTTCCTGGTTATTCAGCGGCTTGACATTTTAAGAGATTCGGAATTATTATGAAGGCAATATCTATGTATGTTATATTCATGGATCTATAAACATATTTTACATATTAGGGAACCTGCGTTTTTGGGGACTGGCGAGGGTGTTCCTTAACGGGGTCCTTCTTCTCATTTATGGGTATTTTGCGTGTGACTGTGACTTGTTTCGGTTAGGATGTGGATAG